>ML789639.1:194760-232172 GCA_009831015.1 Picea engelmannii
AAACATAAGTTTAATAATAGATACATTGTTGTGGAAAAAAATAACTCATTATCATTCCTTTCATGTTTAAGGAACATACTGTTAAACAATTGTCAAATTGACATATCAAATCTTGATAAAAAAAATTGAAAAATAGTCATTAGAAATATAACAAACTTATTTACAAGTTTTGTTTTTACTGTAAAGTGAAATTCTAAATAAAAAAAGTAATTTTGTATGCCGGAAGTTGAAGAACTTGTGAAAATACAGTTTTTTTTGTCATAAAACAAGCAAAAGTGTTACCCATCTTCATGATTTTACCCTAGACTAAACCTTTCACTGCATATGATATTTTCACTACCACTATCACTGATACATCATCCTGCCATTGTCACATCAACCTGTAATTGATGATCAACCAATCATCCAACTTGTCATTGTCCACATCAACTTGTCACTATCACTATCACATCAACCTATAACTGATGATCAACCAATCATCCAACCTATCACTGTTCCTGTCACTGTTATGCCATCATCAACCAATTATAACCAGATCCACTCACATGGATACCAAAACCATCACCAATATGTGCATCAAACCATATGCCATAACAAGCATGTCAATCATGTACCAAAACTTGTACCATATCATGCATCAACCATGTACCAAAACCTGTACCATGAGATGTGCCTCAACCATAGACCATATCACTCATGACATGTATCAATCATTTCCATACACCATGTACCATAAAATATTATCAATGAAGTTCTTCAAGCATGTGATAAAATCACCATGACATATACCAAACCAGATACCAAGATAACCAAGATATGTTTCTAATCAATGTACCATAACATCACCAAGGTGTACCTCAAAGTATATGCCCACATATCCAAACCATGCCTCAAACATGTATTAAGACACAACCCTCAAAACAAATGTAAAACATACCTTTAATTTTGTAGCATACTTGATACACAAGATTACAGACTTGTAGCTCTTCCTCGGCCTCAAAAACCTTGTACTAGCATCCTCCTCAAGACATATTCATAGATTCATGAATTGTACACTATCAACCCATGGATATCCACACTTTTCTCTTCCATGACCTGCGTACATCCGCGCCTTTCCCACTGTCAACCCGCGAATAACCTATCCGCATTTTGCTACACTGTAACCCACATACATCCATGCTTTGATGAATTGTGACCAGCAGACATCCATGCCTTGATGCACTATGACCCATAGATAACCTCAGAAAGATAGTTTAGTCACATCTATACACTTCTCTCCTTCATACTTTCCCTACCTCAGATATGCTACGAAAAGATAAACCATATCACTTATTCATTTATAAGATATTCAATAGACTTGTATATATGAATGTACTTATGAGAGACTTCTTGAGGTGTATTTATACTTTTTCAAAGTAACTTCTCTCCTTAACGTTAGGGCTTCTTGTTACCACTTTACCCTTTAATTAATGACTTGTAACTGTTTAGAGGCTTCTTAATCATTCTTCGGGGCTTCCAACTTTAAGAGGGCATAACTCCTCGACTGTGAAGAACCATGTGGCATACCACCTACTATTGTAAAAAACATGACAATGACTATCCATCTATGAGTGTTTTACCTGCATTTACATTGTTCTTCGTGTCTTTATTCATCAAAAAACTTCGGTCTTCATGACCACACCTCCAGAGCTTCTTGTAGACTTTTTCAAATGCACCCAACACCTATGTTGACATCAATGACAACCAACTATCCAACACTTTAGTCTTGAATCTAATTTTTTTTCTATGAACCCATAAGCTTTGTGCACACCGAGGTATTAAAGTTTAATACTTCTTGTATATTTTAGGATTATGTTTTCAGTATAAGCATGATTCACTCATTATTGTGTGTCATCTTTTGAGAGATGTTTAATAACATCAAGGAAAGTTATGTTTTGAAGCAGTGTTTGGTTGGTGTTCAATTTACAAAATTCAAATCAATGTTTTATTGTTGGTATAGCCAGCCTCCCCCCAACCTTCACCTCTAAACAAAACTTGCACCTCTAAGCAGACAAGTTCGAGTGTGCGGTGGAACCTACTGCAAAGGTTTGGATAATCACAAATATTTTCAAAGATATTTGTGAATAGATATTTGAAGAAATATGATACTTCCTTTTTTTTTCAAACTTACTTGGTAACTAGTATAAACTGGGAAAGGAGACAATTGAGCATGATGACGTCATGATGCTTTGAAAATATCGAGTATATATAAAATGCTAGATGTTTTAAATAAATATTCTTAAGAGTTGGAAAATATTTGAGACCGCCAACCAGATACCAAATTGGTGTATGAGACCCTCCAGTTACTGGTAAAGTTTAGCGAGGTATACATACCCTACCCCCTCTGGATTTGAACTTGTGACCTCTTAGAAGGAAACACATGTTCTTAATCATTAGGCCCACTTAAGCTGTATCTTATTAAGGACTGTAAATCTCCATTAAATATAATGACAGATAATAAGAAGAGACATAAAAATTCTCATAAAAGCATCTCTATCTAATTTTTCCTTATCGTGTTATGCCAACATGTAAACATCCTCAACAAACAAAACAATCAATAGAGCAAGAGAGTAAATTATTAGGTCTTGACAATATAACAATTTCTAAAAGGAGCTATATATTCATATAATAATGTGGTGAAAAAACCTTTAAATGGAAAAGTTGTTTTTTATGACAAGGTATTAAGGAGATCCTAATGGAAAAATATTATGAAGGTGATGTAGAAAATGTGGAAAAAATAATGAAAAAAATTGAATGTTTGGTTATCAGAGAAAATGTAAAACTCTACCAACTGAATATAAGATTAGTGCAAATTTAAGCTTGGATGATCATTTATTTAATATGAAATGTAATTTATTTAACATGAAATGTAACGAGTTTTGAAATATAGTTTTTTTATAATTTAAATTGTAGGAAATTTGAATATTGTAGCAATATCCAAGACTGCTTGTTCAATAGAAAATGGAAATATATTTGATGTTAATGAAAATATATTTATATGATTCTAGTGATATATATATATATATATATATATATATATATATATATATATATATATATATATATATATATATATATATATAAAAGAAAGAATATAGTAGTATGTATTATATGGTAAATAGTATTTGTAAAACAAAGAAAAACTTTAGGAACTCATTAAAAGATTATAAACACTAAAAGATTATAAACTCTACCAACTGAACAAAAGATTATATAATTATATGCTAAAGCTAAATTCTAGCAACTAAACAAAAGATTATATGCTAAAGAAAAACTCTACCAACTGAACAAAAGATTATATGTTGAAGCACTCTACCAACTTAATAAAAGATTATTGCAAATTTTTGTTTAGAATGAAATGTAATGTGTCATGCCATTTAATGAGATTTTTCTTTTTTCTTAATATTATTTTTATTTGAAATAAATATAATAATATTATTTTGAAAATTTTAAACATATTTTTTACAATTTAAGTTGTAGTTATTTAAATGACACAAAATTTATGAGACTTAATGTAGTAATATGTAAAACTCCTGAAACTTTAAAGAAAATTGAGAAAGAAATCCTTAAAGAAAGTTGGAAGAAAAGTTACAGATAAATCTTTAAAGTGGGCCTTGTATCTACATTGAAGAAAAAGATTAAAGAAAAAGTGGTGTATATGGGTTTTCCTGAGCATGAGTATTAAGAATAAAATTTGAAATTAGGTTTAAACATGCATGAGATGTAGTCTTCTGAGTGCATCAACAACTTTGTTTTCTTTTCTTTTGATATATTTGATGACAAAGTCATACTTACTTAAAAATTCTAATCGTCTTGTATGCTTAGCATTCAAAATTGGTTGCTCAAAAAGATATTTCAAACCACTATGGTTTGTCCTTAATTCAAATTTCTTCCCTAGTAAATCATTCCTTCACATCTTCAATACATGAACTATGTACGCAGGCTCCAAATCATGTGGCATAATTTCTCTCATGTTCTTTAAGCTTTCTAGACTCATAACTGATGACATGCCATTCTAAGTGAGGACTTCCCCAAGTCCTTTGCATGCATCTGTTCATATAAAAAAACTCTCATTTGAGTAAGTAATCTTCAAAATAGGTGCATGTTAAAGAAAAATATATACGCTGGGACAGATCTGACCTATCCGGCTGTGAAGCCGGTTACAACCGCTTTGATAGCTCGGCACGAGGCAGAGACTACCCGCACCTCAGATGGTCCTTCACCTGAGGCAGTAATGAAGGGGAAAAAGGAGAGGTGAAAGACTTACAAGAAGTCTTTCTTAGGACCACCCACCCTGGGTGTTGTCCTCCCTCAGCTTCCTAGATGGCCAAAATGACACGGGGGGTGAAAATTAAGGACAATAGGATGAAAATAAGCTTGCTGATTTTTTAGGACAACAAACTAAACAAAGTGAACATCGAGCAGTTTGCTTCACTAAAGCCTTGGAAAATGGTCCAGAATGGGTTCCAGGGGTAAACTGAGGTCCTAGACAATTAAACCAATGGATGCCTCAAGTGAAAAAGTGAAAAAATAAAGGTGAAATGTGAGACTAAAAGATACAACCAAGTCCTTTTAGATGGCTGTAAAATGCAAACAACAAGTTGTTTGAATATTTTAAGGTAGGGAAACAAGCCCAGGATGGCTTGGTACCCCTCGAGGTGACCTGGGAAGTAATCGCAGAAGATTGCCAAATCAAAAAGGGGGTTGTAAATGGAGATGAACAATATTTTTACAAGTTGTTACAACTATGTTATAGGAGAGTATTTACAACTGCAATTTATGTTCGTGGATGAAGGGTGGACCGACAAAAGGTTTGACTTTAAATGTATTTTATTGGTGAATTTTTAGTTATTAACACATGCCTTGGACAACACACTATTTTGAAGGTTATCTTGATCATCCAAACACATCCCATAACTGTTCCAACCAGTATAAGAAGAGTAGTCTTAGTAGACCACAGTGGTTAGGTTGAAGAGTGCTCCATGCAATTAAGAGAAGCATGGATTAACCACTTCTCGTCACTAGCGCTTTTGGGATCTTAAATCTGCTTGGATGGAAAAATGATACCTGTGAAAAGGAAGAGACCCAGGACCCCCCTAAAGGGAGTTTTAGCTAACCTTACACAAACAAAGTAGTATTCCAACCAAGCTGAGCTATTCAACCCCTTGACCGTGTGGTACTAAGGAAAGACCACTCGATTTATACTAACTAGACAAATTCTGAGGGGCTCATGATGAAGACTCCCTATATTTGACACTTAGTATTCTATGAATTTGAAATTGCTTGAAATAAAGGAGCAAGCCATCCATGTGGTGAGGTCACGTGTTGCTTTCACAAGCATGCCTCCTGGTCAATGATTGAAATCTATCTAAAACTATATACAAAAAACAAGTAAATAAGTATGTGACATATATGTCACGGCTAAATAATATGTTTATGTATATAGCTAAATAGTATAGGTTTGTTTTGAGTGTATGGGGCAGACCCCTGCTTTGTTTTCAAGCGTTTTTGCAGTTTTTATTTTTTTGTGTTTTTAGCTTGTTGATTTTTGCATGTCCCCTTTAGGGCAACCACCTGTAGATTAGTGTATGAGAAAATAGACAATGAAAGATAAAAAAATTAACTAATTACAAGTAAACAATTATACCATTCAACCCAAAGGAATGGGTTGAGGCTCTTTGTGAGCGGCAAGGCCACCATGTTCATGAAAGCCCCAACTGATTCCTTGTATGGGGATTGGAAGTTTACTTATCTTAATTGGAAGTTGAGATGGTTATTTATGAAAGTACAAATCATATTTTATAAACATAAATTTACAAGTAAACTACTCAAACTATCTACACAAGCAAAACATATCAACATGGGTATGTGTGCCAAAATTTTTGGAATGAGTGCAAGTGAATATAAGGTGAATATGAGAGTGATTGGGTAGATTTACCAATATGATATGATGTTTTTTCTTCATTGTCCTATTGGCCCCTTTGCCTCAAACAGGTCTTTAGGTGGTCCCCAACCACTTAGGAGAAGCAGAGTAGGTGACCAGATTGTATCCTTGCAAGAAAACAACAAAATTTTAGTTATTTTATATGGAAAAACTGAAGTAAATGAAAAACAAATTTGCGCATAAAATATAGATAAAAACCAACTAATATGGTTGTCCCGTGGGGGGAAATTGACCAAAATGGTTAATTTTCTTGTTTGGGACAACAAGGTTAATAGTAGGAAAACATAACAGAAATGTACATGAACAAGATAAGGAAGTAAATAAGTATGAACAACAAGCTAAGAGGCTTATTTAAGGGTTTTCCTAAGGGGCCCTAGGACTCCCAGCCATTAACTAAGGCTGAAAACAAATAAATAATTCAGAAAATATGCATTAAAACACATCAAAGAAGTTAAATAAAGCTGTTAGAAAATGAAACCAAGTAGGTTAAACCCAAGGAAGCAACAAAAGACACCTAGTTAACAAATCCCTCCTGGAGATAGCTAACATAACAAGTATTTAATTCTACCCCTCAACCCTTAACCAACAAGTGACATATCCAACAACTAAAATTCAACAAGTATCACACACACAAAGAGTTTTGGAAAATTTCAGCAGAGCTTTGTTACTATATTCACCCTCTTCTTTTTTTACAATGCCAACCATCTTATTATAAAGGAGAGGTGAAGGCTTAGGGTTAGATCACAAGACACTTGTCACTTTTGGAAAAGTGACAAGTGGACCAACCCTAAAGTGTTTTTGTCTTTTTACCAAAAAGTAACCTTATCCTAAAAGGGAATATTATCCAAAAGGGATCGAATCAAATCTGATTTGACCTCTTAATTACAATATATACATACCAAAAATAAAATAATGCGAGACCAAACTATTCCAAAAAGTCATTTTTCATAAAATGACAAAATTAATATTCCACATCATCATTTGCCTTGGGATTTGTACCATCCCAGAGACTCTTTTATTGATGCCATGTTTTTCAGCTATAGATGAGGTGATTTAGTATAGTTCCAGGCCATCCATGGCTGTCAGATTCACCGGGATGAAGCCCCAAGGTGTGGGGAAATTGCAGAGATGCTTAGGAGGGAAAGGGGCCTTTGGTATTTGGTCATTGTATGTAAGGAAATTCCCTCTATTCAGGAAATTTTCAGACCTAATTATACCCCCATTTTCTGCCTATAAGTTTCCTTGTGAGCTGGCCGAAGCATGACTTCGATTTGGGCTTGTTTCGGCGAAGGGACCTCCTGGGCCTGAACCTTGAGAGGATTTTTACCTATACCAAATAGACACAAAACTGAATTTTAATGTTCCCATGTTGTATCTCTATTCTCTACCTTTCTGATGCCTTTCGTTTGGCGCAAATCTGACTCTGTATGAGTAAGATATGGCCTCAGAAAGGTACGTGGGAAGGAGTTGGTCGAGAGACTGATTAGGGAAAAATTTGAAATTGGGGAAACATTATGGGGAAACAAGAATTGGAAGGATTCTATAGGCCTGCATACCTGTAGTTGAAATGGGTTTTCCTCATCTGACACAATTTAGTCTCGGAGAACCCCAATTAGGCCTCCTTCCGGTGCGTGCTTTTTGGGCCAATAATGAGTCCCTATCGCTCTGGGATGCACCGCTGAAATTATGGGCTGAATTTGCAGAGTAAAATTCCATGGATGCATTCTTGACTTCACCCCGGTCATTTTGACTATTCACGGGAAAAAATACACCTCCGGATGGATAACTTATGCAATTAAAAGGTCCAGTGACCCTGGGAGGGGGGATTTTAATTTTTTAATGTATATATATATATATATATATATATATATATATAATTTTATTAAAATGTTTTGTTTTAATAAAAAAATTAATAATAATTTAATTTTTAAATATATATAATATATATATATATATATATATATATATATATAATAAAATAAAACAATATTAAAATTAATAATAAAATCTAAAATTTAAAAACAAATTTATAAATATATAAATAAAAAAGTATATAACAGAAAAAAATTAAAATTAAATTTAAACAAAATTAAATAAAACTAAACCCTCTACCCTTGGCACCCCTGGTCACCCATACGACTAGATCAAAAGCCCAAAATGGATCACGTGGGGAGGGAGATGGGAGGAGGTGAGGACGAGGGTAGGGGAGAGGGGAAATGGAAACAAAAAGGGGGACGAGAGGTGTCGATGGTTTGGAGGAGGGGATGGAGAGTGGAGTGTGGAGGGGAAAGGGTCTGCGTAGAGGTGAGGAGGAGTGGAGATAGGGAATGGGGATTGGGTTTTGGGGGTGCGCGTGGAGGTGCAACGTGCACGTGGAGGAGTGGAGAGGGGTTGAGGGCTTTGGGGAGAGGGGAGGAGGAGTGGAGGGTGAGCGCGCAGGGATAGGAATGGGGAAGTGGTAGTGCAGAGGTGGAGTTAGGCGCAGGGTAGATGGAGAAGGGGAGTGGATGTGCGTGTGGGTTTGGGACTATGTGATAGGAGGAGGGAGAAGGGAGGTGTTGGTGAGTGGGGATGAATGTGTGCGTGGGAGGAAGAGGTGGAGGGAGGAGCAACGTGCAGGTGGAGGAGTGGAGAAGATGTTGTTTGGCATGTGCAAAGGTGAATGTGTGTAGTGGGGAGTAGGTGGTGGTGGCACCCCAGTGGTGGATGGGTGTTCGACCACCCCCCAAGTTCGAAATTTTAATTTTTCTTTTGAATTTTGGGTTTTTTCAATAGTTTTGGGAGAGGGAGGTCTCAGGTTGAAACCCCCTCTCCTCCTTTTTGATTTATGGGAAATTTCTTGGGTTTTTTCAGTAGAGGAAAAGGGAGGGGGATGTAGTTCAAAGCCCATCCTTGTAAATCTCCATGCACAAGCCTGCATACTCAATGAAACTCATAAATATTATTCTCTAAAGGGGCCTTGGAGGCTTGGGCCTGGTGCCCAAGAGGGGCTTGAATACCCTCCCCTTTGCATTTTTTCACATAAAAACAAATGAATATGGCACACTAGAATCAACATGAGGCAATACTCTATTCCAAATCTGAACCAACACCAAAGATACCATTCTGAAGGCAGAAATAACAATTTTCCATACAAAAGTCGACCATAACCAACAAAAATGTTTCTTTCCTTTTGAATTGGGGTTGATGGGGGGTTACCTGGATTTGTGTCTGAAGGTTGGTGCATGGTTATGGCTGGACGCCCAATGAAGTACTGCACTTGTTTCCAGGAATCCTTCTTCTACCATTGAAGACCTGTTGCATAGCTCCCTCTCCCCTTGGCCAAAATGCCAAAATGACTTGAGAAAGGGGAGAGGGAGGGTTTTGTATTTTCTAATTTTTCAAAAAATCAAATTTCCCCATTATTGCATGAGGGAGGTTGCGTGTCCTTCCCATGATTTTCTGAATTTTCTGATTTATTTTATTATTTTTCCACTATTTTTTAATATTTCTCGAAAATGGTGCCAAGTCAAAGTTTGACTTTGACTTTGACCTTGCTATTGTTGACTTAGCCCCAAAAAGGTTGTTAGATGAGACAAAGTTGGAATTGTATGCAGAGCAAGTTGTTGGAAAGGTCTTGATGAGACCGTCGAGAATATGTGGTCACCAATTTAAAATAAATCCACCTCACCCCTCAATTTTGGCCTAGAACAATGGCTGCTTAAAACCCCTGAGTTGTTGGTGGGCCCACATGGCACCCAATATTGCAAAAGGCACCATATCGCTATACGATATCCAATAGAGGAAAATGAAGTACTGTTGGAAATTTATCGATGAGTAATTCGACGAAGTGGAAATAGATTTATGTGTTGGGGCAAATAATGGTTGTTTTATCTATCATGAAACCCCGCTATGTGAGCTGGTTTCCCCCCTTTGCTCGAAATAATTGACCAACTTGTGGCAGCTCTAACTGGGCCATTCGAGGTCAGAATGAGGAAAATGAGGATCCATTAGAAAGGTATCTAAGTCCATTATAGCATGACATCGTTGGATATCTGATTTAAGACTATTTACCAACAATTTTTAAACCCCGAAGCACTGCAACTAATCTGGTGTCCAAAAGTGGTCATGATCTTGAGAATGCTCATTCTTACCAACCGGGGGTCAAAACCAAGCATGGGATATACCGTTGGAAATATATCTCACTTCCCTACACCATGTATTGGTTTTATTTTCCTTTTAGAACAGAAATATGAACAAAATCATACAAGGAATTCACAACTATTGGTTTTGGCCATTCGGGTGACACTAACTTTGCATCCTTCATAGGGGGGTTATACGGACTCGGAATTGGGCCCATGATAGCCCGTTGGAAATATTGTCTTGATACCTACAGTATGGAAGAATTTTATTTCTTAAAATATTACCAGAATTAATTTTATTTTTTGCGAAAGGGCCCTGTCACCACGAGACCCACCTAGCGATAGGCAAAAAAGGCCAACGTTAAAAGTTTTGCAAATTGTGTTCTTATCTCATGAAATATGAACTAAAAAGTATTGGCATGAGGAATTATGATGTGGGTGGGTTTCATAACTCAAAAATTACCCCAGGAAGGCCTCCCCTGGGAGGAAAAGAACATGGTCCCATGACAAGTCGAGCAAGGTCGGGATAGGCTTGTTTGGGTACCGTTTAAGATGCTGATGAAAATTGTGATGAACATGGTTGTTATAAAACTACCCATAAGGTGATAATAGAGTAGGGAGAATCATGAATGTTTTATCCATTTGACCTTACTATACCTCAATTGATCCTAGAAGCACTGACCCAACTGAATGCAACAAACCTGAACTGACATGGATTGTTGACAACTGACTTGACCTTGTTCCCTGATACTCTCTAGTGCCTGACAAGTCTTTACACACTTAGATCACAACCATAAGAAGGTATCCAACTGATACACTTTCAAGGGTAGAGGCCATAGTAACTATGACCCCCACCATTGTCTTGGACCAGAACCATAGCACAAACGACTGCTTGTGGAGGAATGAAGGTGTAAAACACCATGTTGAGCCCAAAGAAGATTTTTGGGTCAACAATTCACTAGTAAGTAATTCTTTTAACAAATTAATTTTTTATTCACACTCTATTGTCCATTCAAACTTAATTTCATTCTTTTGTAAAGAGGTGATAGGATGAACAATCTTAGAGAATATTGCTATAAATATCCTATAGTATCCAACTAATCCCATAAAAGATATAACTTTTGAAATATTCCTTAGTGTTGACCATCCTTTAATGGATTCAATTTTCTCTAGATCCACTACTATGTCTTCCTTTGAAATAATGTGCCCCAAATAATTGATCTACTCTTGGTAAAAAGAACACTTGCTTGGTTTTGCATACAACTAATGTTCCCTCAACACTTGTAGGACCAACCTCAAGTGATGTTCATGCTCTTCCTTAGACTTGGAATAAATAAGTGTGTCATCCAAGAATACAATGATAAACTTATTCAGATAATTTTTGAATATGCCATTCATTAAGGACATAAAAACAATTGGTGCATTGGTCAATCCAAATGGCACCACTACAAATTAATTATGTCCATACATGGTTCTAAAAGTTGTCTTACTGACTTCTTCTTTCTCGATTCTCACATGGTGATATTCCGATCTCAAGTCTATCTTTGAAAATATCTTTTCTCTTCTTAGCTGATCAAAGAGGTCATTAATTGTAGGTAAAGGGTATTTGTTCTTCACAATGGATTTATTAAGCTTTCTAAAGTCAATACACATCCTCAACATGCCATCCTTATTTTTAACTAAGAGTACTAGTGCTTCCCAAGGTGAAACACTTGGGCATATGTACCCTTTCTTCAACAATTCTTCCAATTGCATTTGTGATTTTTTTTAATTGTGGAGTACTCATTCTCTAAGGTTTCATTGATACTAGGGTAGCTCTTGGTACTAAATCAATAGAGAAATCTATATCCCTCTTTGGTGGTAATCTTTATATTTCTTGGGATACATCTTCAAACTCTTACAATACTAAAATGTCTTCGAGACTTGTCCCTTTGGTATTTTCTGGCTCCTCCACATGAGTTTCATATAATTGACATCATTTCCTAAAATGTATCTTCAGTTGCAAGGCTAGAATATCCCTTATAGAAATGGGTCATGGAATTCCTTTCACAATTATATATTTTTCTTCTTCATCAAGACATGTAAATGTCTTGTTATGACAATATAGGACAACATGATTCTTTTCCAACCAATCCATTCCAATTAGTGTATCATAAGATCCTAATGGCATTATATTCATATCAACATTAAATTATTCATTCCATTCAAGTTTATTGGACAATCTCTGACAATCTCATTGATCCTTCGTTTGGTTCTAGTGGTTAGTTGAACCAAACCTGGTTTTTCAAGATTACTTTTCTTCAAATGAAATATGTACACTATTTTAAGATCAATGTAACTATGGCTTATTCCTGAATCAATTAAAATAACAACAAGATTATTAATGATCTTACCTTCCACCTTAATCATATGGGATTGATGTTCTTCTTTTCGATCTTCTAAGGATGCATATATTATTGGAATATTTCTTCCCATGTCTTCTACTATAGCATCCTCTTGGATGTTGTGCAATGTCCTCATATTTTCTTCTATGTGATAACAATCCTTGTAAATGTGATCTTCTTTACATCCCCAACATTTGATTGGCGGTCTTCCCCTTTTTCCCAAAGAGTCTTCTCTCTTGGATTTATTCTTAGCAGGATGATCTTGTTGATTTGTATTAGGACCGGTTCTATTGAAAGGAGGTTTGATTCCCTTCCTTCTTTGATTATATTTTTCCTTCTTCTTATCCTTCAAATATTTCTTCAAATATTATCTTCCCTTGCATTTCTCATATAGGTACTTATCGTTTCTAATGGTCTCTATTAAATTTCTAGTCTCATCACATTGAATCTTATCTTTATAGAAAAGTGACAATCCATTCAGAAACCTATGTATTTTCACATTTTCATCCTTGATAAACCCCACATACTTCAACAATCCCAAAACATTATTTTCGTATTCTCCCATGGCCATGCTCCCCAACCTGAGTTCAAAGAAATATGGTATCCGTTTTTTATAATAGTTCTCTGAAAGATACTCCTTCTAAAAATATTTCTTGAAGTTTTTCCAAGTAATCATACTCTCATTAATGTTCTCAAATTGCTTCAATTGATCCCACCACATAACAACTTTTCCATGCAAATGGTATGTGACAATTATGGCTTCTAGGTTAGATGAGTAGTTGTGCAACTGAGAATACTTACCAATTCCAAGCAATCGGGATTCAACATCATCTTCTCATTCTCTTTCACCATCAAAGGATGGTGGCTTAATATTCCTAAGATCTCCTTGAAAAATTTCCAACTTATATATTCTTCTTTGATTTCTAACAAGAGACACTCATGGACTTGTCCTTTAATTTTCATATGCATATAACTTCCTAGCTGAGAAAGGAGGTGAATGATGTCTATGGCTTATGCTATAACTTCTTGAATGACTGGGTCTTCTGTATTTATATCTTATTTCATAATTTGTACCTTCTTCTTCATGTTTTGAGCCTGATCCATTCTTTGCTTGTTTCTGCAACTGATTTAAGATTTGCATCATTTGAGAATTTATTTGCTTTTTCTCCTCCTATGCTCTCATTTTTAGCTCTATAACTATGCACTTACATTCCAAGTCTTCTCATAGTTTCTACCAAGTTTTCTACTTCCACTCTACTCCTATGTCCATTAGATTTTGTCTAATCATTACCCAGACTGACATTTTGACCTTTGTCTTCTCTCTCACGACTCTAGGCTCCATGTGCATCCTCGTTGACTTTGATTATCCAATTTCTAGGGTTTAATTTGATATGCTTATACCTCTAAATATGAAAAATGTGCAAGTAACATTTTTTGTTAGAATTATACATATTATAAAACTTTTGTCAATTAATGTTACAAGTTCTTCTTCTTCTCTTTTCTTGAAGAATTATATCATAATTGTCCAAATTATAATAATATCATATTATTCTCCTCTACATCATATTTCCAATGACTATTACCATGCCTCAATCTGATCCTTGAGCTAAAAGTTATGGTTTCATGAGAAAGACATTTTCACCCCATTTGTGCATTTTCTTCACTTGTGCAATTTTACTAGAAGTTCAACTTTTGTCAATCACGAAAGAAAAATCATAAAGAACCAAGAAAAATGTTTTATTGAGGATTAATAATAATCATAATGGTGAACACACAAAAACCTTCATATTCTTCATCTATCACTCCAGTAAGATTCTACAACAATATGGAATCTGAAACTTTGTTCTTTTTACAAATTTTTTCTAGACTTGAAATTCTTAGCAAAACTAGCTATCTCTTAATCTGTGCTTTTTTGAAAAAATTTCACTAAAATAAAGTTGTCTATATTGATGAGTACAAAAAATGTTGAGCAAATAAAACTTCCCAATTTTGTGATCCGGGATCACCTTACTTCCTCTACAAATCCCAAAAATCCCTAAAACGTGGTCTAGAATTGTGGATTTTGGCTTATTTCAGCATCTATCTTCCAAAATCCTTAGAGTTTAATCAATTCCTTCATGTATTATTTTCATTTATGGTTTACGGACTCTCTCTAATAATTTCAGCTTAATCTAGATCTTGACCAATGATCTAGACCCGAATCTTTCAAAACCACTATTTTGCACTTTTTGACAAATCCAAGCAGAAATGGACAATGGCCCTCTTTGAAACTTTTGTATGCCTTCTTTCTACAAATGAAACCCATAAGTTTTATCTCAATCTAACTTAATCTTCTTCGGTTATGGCCAAAATAAGAAAATGGCTCTAGACTTTTTTTTTGAAACTAAAGGACATCTGACTATGTTGGCGTAACACACCCGACCCCTAAGTACCCTTTCTATGGATGGGGCATCAAAATTTTGCTTACTCAAATCATCTTGAATCATTTATCTGAGATGATTCATCCTCTTCTACTCGCCCGTATATTTATAATGACTGCTATCAGGCTCTAATCCGACCTTTGGTTTACAAGTTATGGCTTCCCGGACTCCTTCGTGCATTCGTTAGTTGAGTTCCAAGTGGCACCCATGTGGATCCATCTTGTTCGTACCATTTCTAGGTTCCTACCTCCTCCAGGGAAGTTCCATCCACCGTCCAAATCAACGGTGAGACTTGATCCTCATCTAACACACAAGCTAGAGGAGAATTCGATGTTCAGTGCTTCGACACTGAACGCCCTTTTTCTTTTCTGCACGCATGTCCTATGGATTCCCGAATTCTTAAAGGATCTTGAAATATCGCAACATGGCTCTAGCCTTTAGGCCTTTTGACTCACCCTCAACACTGTATTCCAAACCTTCATACTCCCGAAGTCTAGGAATCTCTCCACGTGACTCCATCCTTTAGGCCTTTCACCCTTCCCATGACACTGCATCCCAAAGCCCCAGAGTTCTGAATTCTGAAACTTTCGAAGATTCCACTCTCGCACGGTGATCCAAAAATGATCTTTAAAAACTTGGTTAAGTTTTAAGCATGTGTTCAATTACCAGTTAGTAATTAAGGAAAGAAGAAGAACTTGATGAGAGATTATAAAATCCATCATAAAGAAATGTAGATAATAACATAAGCATAAATAACAACAAACCATAACAATAAGGTTTTTAACGGAGTTCGACAAGATTGCCTACGTCTCCGATCCTTTGTCTCAGTGGGTGAGGCTTTCTTATTTCTCTTCAATACTTCAAAAGTACATTAGAAAAGTGTCAAAAGGATTACAAATTGGTCTTTTTGTTTTCTACTCAACTTTAAGAATCCAACACAACTGACGGCACTGAAAAAGGTTGAGCGTGGCTCCCGGAATTGGCCTCCAAAGTTTGCTTCTTCAATGGCTTCCATGCATAAAAATGGCTTCAAGCTTCATAAAATCATCATCATTATGAAATTAGGAACATCTTGGTCTTTCAAAATCATTTTATTTATATAGGATTTGAGTTGGTGATCCTATCCCAACTTCCTCCCAAGATCCGGCTTCAAATCGGGCTCGAGATCCCTCAAAAATGGGCAAAATCCTCTAAAATTAGGCTGAAAAATCATTAAAAGGCATACAATATAGTTTAAAAACCCAAACTGGGAAAATTTTTGGGCACAACCCCCTTTACTCAGGCTCCTAGCCATATGGGAAGCACCATATTTCCTCAGGCTAGGCACACCCTGGTCTTTAGCCCTTGGTATTTGGTGTTTTGGTCGCATGCATGGCCATGTGACCCGGTCCTTACTCTCCACGCGTCCCCACCTTAGTTCCTGGTGTATATCTCTAGTCACATGGGGTTCCATGTGTCCTCACGCAGGCCCCCACCGAGTGGGGCCTAGCCCTAACCCCATGCCAACTGCAGTTTAAAAAATAAACCCGCCACATGTCAACACAAAATCTACGTAGCTCGGGCGGTTAGTGTATTTGGTGTAGTATGTTGCCCATGCAAAGGTCGTGTGTTCAAGCCCGACAATGTCGTAATTGAATTGTTTTACCTAGCCAACATTGGAAAAATCTGGGGTGCCACATGGAACCCTCTGATTGGGCCATGTGTCACCCTATGATTGGCCCATATGGTATAGTCAACACACATTCAACAACCTAGTCAGCATGCACGGTCATCTGCCACGTCACTTTCGTACAACCATGTGGCGTGCCACATTAGTGTATGTACTTCCAAGTCAGCTACCACATCAACATCTGTACTTCTGAGTCACCCTACCACATCAACATCCATACATCCACCTGTTGTCCGTACTGCCACGTGTTATCCTATCATTGGGCCACGTCACATAAATGTTGGTCACTATAATTGCTTATTTAACTAAACAATCAAGTGCTACATAAATTGTTAACCCAGGGAAGTGTGTTTATTTCAAAGGTAACCACGCACTGTATATGCTCAATCTCAAAAGCAATCTAGAGTTGTAGTAAAAATATGTTAATCACACTTTGCCTTGAACAAACTGAAGTTCTACCTTGAATTACAGGAAAGCAACCTACCTATTGCAGAGTTCAAAGTTTAAAGAAATAATTGTTCAAAGAATCCTGGATTACATTAAGAAACAACAACCTAGGAAATAATTCTTCAAGACACTGCAAAAGGAAAGACCAACTATCTTGTAACAGAGAACAGAACCCTATTCCCCAAGAAGGAATCTTCAGCACCTGTTTTCGATCATCACACTTTCATGAACTCATTGCTAATTGAAATGATTGACACACACTGAAGACTAACTGCCTCTTAACAGAGAACAAGACCCTATTCCCCAAGCATGAATCTTCAACACCTGTTTCTGATCATCACACTTTCATGAACTCATTGCTAATTGAAATGATTGACACACACTGAAGACTAACTATCTCTTAACAAAGAACATGACCCTATTCCCCAAGCAGGAATCTTCAACACCTGTCCCTAATTATCACACTTTCATAAATTCACCAAACAGGATTGCTAACTAGAATGATTATCATTTACCCAAGCATGAATTATATGAAAACAATGTAACAACTAGTAAAGCAGAGTTTCAGCAAGACAGAGTTCAGTAAAGTAGTGTTTCAGCAAAACAGAGTTCAGTAAAGTAGTGTTTCAGCAAAATAGAATTTAATCAAGGCATGAACAAAAATAACACTAACACACTACAAAGCTAATGGGTGAATCTTGTGAAGAAGGTGGGCCCTCCCTTCTCACAAGATTCCCTTGAAACGAAAGGAACTAGAGAAAAATGCTCAAAACAATCTTTTATTCATCTGTCAACTGTATCATATTATAATGTCTGAAATAAAACACGTCCTTCTCTATAAATCCTTTCTTAGCCCAGAAGAAGGTCCTCTCTAATGATCATTTCCTCTTATTTAAAGAGGAGAATCCCCTTGATACAATTTTGATCATCAAATTACATGTGTGCATTTGAATCCTATTCTTAGTCAGATCAAATCTCTATACTGGAGTAGGATATCCTGGTCTCCCGTAACAGAATGCTATTACAATAGTTGAAAAGGTGTTAAGTGAGGTGTTGTTGTTGCAGCTGGAGTAACGACTTCCTTATTTATCTTCTTGTTACTTCCATTGTATGCTATTTCAGCATCGCAAATCGTGGGTTGTTTCAGCAACGGGATTTGCGTTCTGACTGTTTCAACAACGTGGTCTCATGCAGCAGCAATGGTTAATTCTGGCTCAAGGTGCGGCTATTATGGTCAGTGTAACAGCTTTGTGTTGCTGTTTCAGCATCGTAGACCATAGAGAGTGTAACAACTTTTGTGTGAGTTGTTGTTTCAACATCGTAGACCACAGAGAGTGTAGCAGCTTCTTCTTGTGTGAGTTTCTATTTCAGCATCGTAGACCACAAACTGTTTCAGCCACAGGGTTTGCGTGCTTTAACTGTTTCAGCAACAGGCCTCAATGCTAATCTGCAGTTCGAACTGTTTCAACACTTATGTATGATCAACGGTTAAGTACGAGAGTAATGTAAAATTATATGCAAAACAAATTAAACATATAGTAAAGAGAAGAGACGTTATATACCTTTGGAGAGATAGGGTAAGGTGATAATATAAGTTTAAATGTGAGTGGAAAAAGGGTGTAATGGTAGCAAAAGGTGTGAGCAAAAAGGTACATTGTAGGGTCCTAACAGTATAGACTACCACATGTCACGTTTGTACAATGCCATGTGTCATTTCCATACTAGTCCAACTCAGCCTAAAAATTCCAAAACCAAGTGACACATGTCACCTCCTTATGTTGCCATGTGTCCTTTTGACATCATCATGACATCATGTTGATGTCACATGTCGTATTGCTGATGTAAGTAGTACAACCTGTTGATTTTGACCTGTTTGACTTTTTGCCTGTTTGGGAAATCGATCAAAACATGATATTTTTCGCATACGATGTCCATTTGCAGAAAACATTATATGGACAGAATCAACATGACGAGACTAACGCAATGTTTCTAGTTTCATATGAGTCTGATAACTTCGATTTTTAGGCCTTCCTAGATCCATTTTAGATCATGCCTCCCCACTAAGACCTTTTGGTCCTCCAAAAGGGTATTAACCAGTCATCAAGTGCGCGATAGGCCACCCCACTTGTCCTTTTTCTTTAAACTTTGTCTTGTACACCTGTCTCATCATAATCAATTGAAAAAAAACCATGACAACTGAGAGCATATTTTTATCCACTTGAACTCATTCACATCTTACTGAGGCCACTACCATCCATGTTGAAAACATTAGTAGTTATAACATCATAAATATGACTATAAATGAGCTAATATATTTGATGTGCTTGCACGAAATTATCTTATCTTGAAGCAAAGTATGATTGAATTTCCATTCGAAAACCATCTCATGTTCATGATTAAGATCAACTGCTTTATTTGGCACAATTATAGGTGTTTTTCTTGCATAAGTTGCCTTCATTAATTGTTCCATTGTTTGAAGAGATTGATTTTCTTTTAAGTGATGAGCATGTACAACATATTCATTGCCTTCTTTAGTTAAGTGATATTTATTTTGTTCCATGTAGAAGATTTCTTTGCGATCATACAAATAAGGCTTTCCTAAGACCATTCCACATTCATTTAGTGGCACCACATCACATGTTACTTCATCCACAAACTTTGATGAAATTGCAAACTTTAAAGTGCATTGCTTTGTTATGTGCAATTTATGATTGTTTCTTATCCATTTAAATGAGTAAGGTTTAGGATGCATCTTAGTGTTTAATCCCAGTTGTTTAACCACTTCCTCTGAAATCAAGTTAGATTGAGATCCACTATCTATCAATGCATCGATCTTAGTATGTTTCATTATCACCCTTATGTGAAACAATTTACTTCTAGAATCATATCCATCACCAATTTTACCTATCAAACCAACTGCTGTGATTTTAGCCTCATCATCTGAATCATATCCCAAGTCTGTTGGTCATGTTGTTGTTGCAACTGTTTTCCTCCCTTTCCTTTCTTTCAACCACTTTGGTCTCTTCTCTGGATGCAATTTCTAGCAATGGTCATCATCATTCCCTTCTTTCTTGCAATGCTTGCAAGAGAGCTTCCCTTCCTTCATTGTCACTGAATTTTCTTTGTTTCCATTCCCCTTTATTTTGTCCTCTCTCCTTGAAGGTGATTTCCCTGATACACCAACTCTTTTTTTCCCTGCTTCAATGTATGTTTCTTGAACAAAAACCTCATCAATATTAGTAGGTCCAAACATAAATACAATGTTACGAATATGTGTAGGCAAAACTCCTATATACTTCATAAGAGTTTCTTGGGTATGTAATGGAATATTTAACATTAATGCCATCTTACGAAATTCATCCATGTATTCTTGCACCGTTTTTCCTTTTCTTAGTTTAATACTTTGCCATTCAATTAAAGAGTTCTCCTTATAACCCAAATGATAAAATTAATTTCTAAGTGGAAAAACAAAATCTTGCCTTGATGGAAATACATTAACAACTTGCTATGTGCTATTTTGCAACTTACTTTGCAACCAAATGAGTGTTGTTCCTGCAAGACGAAGCAATGCCAACTTGATTTGAGTTGCTTCATCTTTGATTTGTTGCACATGAAGTAAAATTCCATTTGTCTGACCTAGTTATCAAGTCTCTTAGCATTGACTTCACCATCATACATGGGCAATTCAAATTTCACATCAAGATTAAGTAAAGGCATTTCATGTT
Organism: Picea engelmannii; assembly: GCA_009831015.1. NCBI lineage: Eukaryota > Viridiplantae > Streptophyta > Pinopsida > Pinales > Pinaceae > Picea > Picea engelmannii. The sequence goes on from ML789639.1 coordinate 215,510, forward strand.
TATGTTTATGGGAATGTTTTCTTGTGGTAGACTTTGAACTTGTACTTGAAGAAGAAGAAGATGATGGAGAAGAAGGAGGTGAAGGAGGAGTTTTTGGAGGATCCTCTCCTTCTTCACTTTTGTCTTGCTTTGAATATTCCCCTTGGAAAGGCCTCTTGCATTCCAGGTAATGCTCATATAAGACCTTTACCATCTCAAACATGGCGAATAAAGTATTTTGCAACTCTATCTCGTTCTGAGACATTCCTTCTTCCGATGCCATCTTCTCACTTTGAGAAGTCCTCTTTCTCGATGAAATCTCTGGATCTCCTTCTACAAGCTCGCCTTCACCATGACTTAGGTTTTCCCTGGTAATCATGCAAACTCAAACAACCAACTATCAATCTGCTATGACACCACTTGATCTGAAAATGATCTTTAAAGACTTGGTTACATTTTAAGAATGTGTTCAATTACCAATTATGAATTAAGGAAAGAAGAAGAAATTAATTAGATATTATAGAAGCCATCATAAAGAAATGAAGATCAGAACATAAGCATAAATAACAACTAACCATAACAACAAGGTTGTTAACAAAGTTCGACAAGATTGCCTATGTCTTTGGGCCTTTGTCTTAGTGGGTGAGGCTTTGTTATTTTTCTTCAATGCTTCAAAAGTAGATCAGAAAAATGTCAAAAGGATTACAAACTGGTCTTGCTGTGTTCTCCTCGACCTCAAGAATCCAACACAACTAACAACACTGAAAAAGGTTGAGCGTAGCTCTCAGAATTGGCCTCCAAAGTTTGCTTCTTTAATGGCTTCCCTGCATAAAAATGGATTCAAGCTTCATAAGCTCATCATAATTATGCAATTTTGAACCTCTTGGTATGCCAAAATCCTCTTATTTATATAGGATTTGAGTTGGTTATCCTATCCTCATTTCCTCCCAAGATATGGCCTCAAATCAGGCTCCAGATCCCCCCAAAATGGGCAAAATCCTCCAAAATCAGGTTGAAAAATCATTAAAAATCATAGAATATAGTTTAAAAACCAAAATTGGGAAAAACGTTAGGTGCAACCCCCTTTTCCCGGGCTCCTGGCCATATGCGAAGCACTATATGTCCTCGATTTGGTCATGCCTTGGTCTTTAGCCCTTGGTATTTGGTGTGTTGGTCGCATGCATGGCCATGTGGCCTAGTCCTTACTCTCCATGTGCCCCCACCTTAGCTCCTAGTGTATAGCTCTAGTCATGTGGGGTGCCATGTGTCCTCGCATTGGCCCCCATCGACCAGGGCCTACCCCTAACCCCACACTAACTGCAGTTTATAAAATAAACACACCACTTGTCAACACAAGATCCACGTAGCTCGGGCAGTCAACATATTTGGTGTAGTTCATTGCCCATGCAGAGGTCAAGGGTTTGAGCCCGACGAATTCACATCTAAATTCTTTTGCCTAGCCAACATTGGGAAAATCTGGGGTGCCACATGGTGCCTTTTGATTAGGCCACATGTCACCCTGTGATTGTCCCGTAGGGTACAATCAACACACAGTCAACAACCTAGTCAGCATGCATGGTCAGTTGTGACATCACTTCCTTAATTCCACGTGTCGTACCACGTCAACGTCTGTACTACCAAGTCACCTACCTAGTCGGATTCCATGAAAACATCCGTACTACCCAGTCACCCTGCCATGTCAACATCCGTACTACCTAGTCACCCTGTCACATCAACACAACCACCTATTTTTCATATTGCCATGTGTCAGCTTGTCATTGGGAAATGTCATTTACAGACTGCCATGTGTCATGTCCATATAAGGCCATGTGTCATTTCCATACTGGTCCAACTCAGTCTGGAAATTCCAAAACTAAGTGACACATGTCACCTCATCGTACTGCCACCTGTCCCACTGATGTCATCATGATGTCATGCTGAAGTCACCTGTCATATTACTGATGTCAGTAGTATGGCCAATCGACTTTGACCATTTTTTACTTTTTCACTATTTGGGAAATCGATCAGAATGCAATATCTTTCGCATACAGTGTCCATTTGTAGAAAACATTATATGGTCGAAACCAACATGACGATCCCAACACAATGGATCTGGTTTCATCTGATTCCGAGAAATTTGATTTTTAGGTCTTCCTGGATCCATTTTGTATAACAGGGGGTGACGTACTAGATGTGGTGACAAATACCGATGGGACCCGAATGCTCATACTGCCACATGGACCAAATAGGTAATTGCCAGAGATGACATGCGACAAGGCAGAGAGGACACATGTCCCCTATAGTAGGTGACACATGTCACGTCTTAATGAGCATGTAGGGTCAGTGAAACATCCAGATCCAGGTGACACATGACACATCAAATGTGGGTCCACGTCACCCTAGGTGAGTTCTTCATACCAGGTCACCTCGAAATGATCACCTTCCAAGTCCTTTGATCTTATGGTCACAGTGTGTCCATGTAACCCCTAGATCTAAGGCCTCTGTTACTTCATAACTTCGACGCACAGGGGATTCTTGGTGTGACTCCCTCCTTTCTCCCGAAGTGGTCAACCCCGGGCTAACCTTGGCATAAATCCAATGGCCAGGGAAAATCCTAAAGGATCCCTAGATGTATGATTATCGTTACATCGCACCTCTAGCCTTCGTAGGTTTCGGATTTATGGAAACTCCACTCTCCCAAAGTAGGACTTCGCCAAAGTTTCCTAGGCGTAGATCCAACAACTAAGGGGACTCTCGAATACTCTTGAATTGGTGGTTCACATTGCTTCATGATGGGTAAATGGGTCAAGGTTTAATGGTGGGGAAATTCTATCTGCCACGGTTAGGGAAATCTCTAGGCATTGGTTAACCTTTTGGGTAACCGTAAATATCAATTGCCTTAGGCCAGTTTATAAATGGCAAGGTTGAAGCACTTTGTAGCTTCGAACTCCTAGAGTTTCAAAGCCAGAAGGTCTTAGCTCCTTTCAATCTTAGCATAGGGTTCCCACACCTTGGTCACATGGGTCCTTCGAAAACTCTCGTGGGTTACATGCTAATCTCTTAGTCATTAATGGGTTAAGGACATGGGCATGGGCCCTTGGTCATATGGTGAAGAGTCTAAAGGAGGCACCCTCCTTCCACAGGGTTTTAACTTGAAATTACCATGAGGGTAGATTCAAGAGGTCGACAAGTCTTAAACATTTCTATAAATCCTATCCCAACCCTCTTGTAGGCTTACGTCCCACGAATCTTTAACTGCTAAGCAGGAGAAAAAAAACAATCATTCAAAAGCATGAGTTCACAGGGAGATAATACATACATCTACCTTATTAATTCAATACAAAAATCATTCATAGGAAGATAAATATATGTATTCAATCACCATTTCCATTTCAACAAACACACTATGAAAATACTTATTAGAAAACCATAGTTCATAAAGTGACTTCTCAAAGGGGTGCCTTTTCCCACCCAACCATAGGCATAACAACTTCTAATGGATTTACCACTGGCCACCCTTGAGATAGAACATGATTATCTAAGAGAGACTATTTCTTCTTGCTCAGCAACAGTCAGGGACGAAGGTTACTCTCCTCCTCCCACGAGATCCTGGCAATGAGTTTTCTTTGTACCAAGCAAGGAGGTCTACCTAAGTACTTCCACAGTCACTCATCAACCTCTTTTATCATCTCATAATGAAAACCTTTCAAACAACTTCTTATGCCCAGAAAGAGCTTATTTCCCAGTTCTCCCTCAAACTAGAGAGTTGCAAGTGATCTTTTCTCTTCTCAAGATTGGTCTTTCGACTCCGCTCTCTCACGTTTCCTTGCCTCTTCCCACGAATTACCTATTTTATTTCCTTCCTCAGCAAGGTTGCATGGGTTCGAATCCCTAGCTCATGGTCCTGTATGGAAGTCTTGTAGATGGGTACTCTTCCCCATCTCCTCATTAACTCTTGAGGAGGACTCTTCCAGCTACCACTATGACTGGTAATTCATTTCTGGGTCAAAGGACTGTTCTGAGTCATTAAATCCAGTAAGGTATTAATTTGGTGGGAGTCATCTCAACCATGTATGGTTCCCCTCACTGTCTCTCTCATAACATCGATGGTTTATCTTGGCAAACCCCCCTTTCAACAATTATTCAACACTTATCCATTTTCTATTAATAACATAAAATACGTACATTGACCTTTTATACAAAGGTTCATCAAATCAAACATTCACACATATCTAGTCTGCCAAGTCTGCCAAAGTCTCTTGGTCAGTTATAGTTATATTTAAAAAATGGAGAGAAACAAGGGTATTAAAATCCCCTCCCCCTTAAAGGAACATCATCCTCGTTGTTCTATCTATCAATGTGCTATGTATGTACAGAAGTAAACAAAAATGGATATGCTTTTTTCATGGCATCCTCCATTTCCCATGTAGCCTCATTTGGGCCAAAGTGTTTCCACTGCAACTTGAACTATGCAATGGTTTTGTTCCTGAGTGGGGTTTCCTTCCTGTCTATTATGCATTGAGTTTCTCACATGAATTATCCCTCTGGTTCCACCTGAATCACATACCAATCAATAATATGGTTAGAATCATGTACACATTTCTTAAATAACGAAACATGGAAATCATTATGTGCCTTCAATGTGGGAGGAAGTGCTAGCCTATAGGCTACAGGTCCCACTCTATCCAAAAATTCAAAGGATCCACAATACCGAGGTGCCATCTTGGCACAAGCTCCCATTCTCCTAGGTCTAACTCTGAGATATACATGATCCCCTATTTTGAACTCTCTAGGAGTCCTATTTCTATCTGCATATCTTTTTTGTCTATCCTGAGCTATTTTTAGATTTTGTTTTATCTGAATTAATTGTTGTTCCATTTCTTTCATCATGTCTATCCCGATTGTAATTCTATCTACTGGATTATTCTAGCTGATTGGAATCTTGCATTGTCTACCATAGAGGGCCTCAAAAGGGTTCATCTTCAATGACTCTTGATAGACATTGTTGTAGAAAAAATCTACCAATGGTAGGTAGTCTTCCCACTTCTTAGGATGATGCATTACATGCATCCTTAACATGTCCTCTAATACTTGGTTTACCTTCTCTGTCTTCCCGTCAGTTTGAGGGTGATAGGTTGTACTAAATAGCAATTTAGTTTCAAAACCAACAAATAGAGATTTCCATAAATTTGAGGTGAATTTCGTATCTATGTCAGATATGATATCCTTAGGCATGCCATGCATCCTAAATATTTCTTTCATGAAAATACTGGAAATATCTATTGCCTTTCAAGTTGACTTGACGGGAATGAAGTGATCATCCTTTCTCAATTTTTCCACCACTACCATGATGGTGTCATTATGTTTGGCTGATTTTCGAAATCCTGTGATGAAATCCATGGAGATGGTTTCCCATTTCCATTTTGGAATTGGTAGGGGATGCAACAACCCTATTGGATGCTGATGTTTTTCCTTAACCTGCTAACATTATAAACATTTAGCCAAGTAATCATCTATGTCGTTCTTCAATCATGACCAATAGAACAGTTTCCTAGTGGTCGTAATCATTTTTTGATAACCAGGATGACCAATATATGGTATTTTGTGTAGTTCATCCATCATGAACCTCTTCAAGTCGTCACAATTTGGGATATACCATCTACCATTGTAAGTTAGTAGGCCATCATTCAACATTTGATAACCTTCGTACTTCATCCCTGTGGGCTCTTGTTCTAAGTACGATTTTACAGTCTTGAAAAATGCATATGTTTCTTGTGCATTCTTTACTCTCTCCTTGACGTTCCTTTCATAGGTTCTTACCACTGCCAAGTGAATCACTTTCATACTTATGCTAAGGGAATCAACCACCCTATTTTCTTTTCCTTTGATATGTTTAATTTTAAAATAAAAATCACTAAGGAGAACCATCCATCTAGCATGTCTAGCATTAAGTTTTGGTTTATCAAATAGGTACCTCAACCCACAATGGTCTTTCATAAGAACAAATATTCTACCCAGGAGGTAATGCCTCCACATTTTTAAAGCATGCACTATGGCTTCCAATTCTAGATCATGGGTCACATAATTGATTTCATGCTCATTCAATTTTATGGATTCTTAGAAAATTACATGTTCTTCTTGCATAAGAACGACTCCGAGTACTTCCTTGCAGGCATATGTACACACAAGGAGTCCTTGTTTGGGTCTACAATATTCAACACAAGTGCATTGGCTAGAATATATTTCAGCTCTTGGAATCTCTCTTCACATTATGATGTCCAAATGAATTTAACTCCCTTTTTTTGAAGGGAAGTGATTGGGAAACCAATCTTGGAAAATCCTTTTATGAACCTCCTATAGTATCCTGCTAGACCCATAAAGGATTTGATATTAGATACATCCTTTGGTGTAGGAAAATCCATAATGGATTTGATCTTGTCAGGATCAACTACCACCCCTTCTTCAGAAATAACATGGCCTAAGTAATGGACTTGTTTCTAGAAAAATTCACACTTACTAAACTTAGCATAGAGATGATGTTCTCTTAGTACTTGAAGCACTAACTTGAGATGTTATTCATTATCTTCCATATTCTTAGAATAGATTAGGATATCATCAATGAAAACCAATACAAATATGTCTAAGAATTTACTGAGTACATTATTCATTAAGCACATAAAAGTGTCTAGTGCATTGGTTAGCCTAAATGGCACCACCACAAATTCATAGTGACCATATCTTGTCCTAAAGGTTGTTTTGTGGATGTCTTCATCCTTAATTATAACTTGATGGTATCCATAACTCAAGTCAGTCTTGGAGAAAATGGTAGCACCTCTTAATTGGTCAAACAAGTCATTGATCCTTGGCAAGGGATACTTATTCTTTATGGTTGTCTTATTGAGTTACCTATAGTCTATGCACAACCTAAGTGTGCCATCCTTATTTTTTACAAACAAGGCTAGTGCTCCCCATGGAGACACACTAGGTCTGATGTAGCCTTTGTCCATCATTTCCTTTAGTTTTAGTTTGAGCTCAAGTACCTCTAGTGTACTCATTCTATAAGGTGTTCTAGAAACTGGCACCGCTCCAGTTGAAAGTTCTATTGAAAAGTCAATATCTCTTCTTGGAGGTAGACCTAGTACCTCTTATGGGAACACATATTTATACTCTCTGAATATGGGATGGTCCTATAGGCTTGGTTTTAGTCCTCAACAGAGTCCAACACCTGTATTTCATACAAAGGACACCCTTTTATGCAATACTTATTTACTTGAAGTGTTGATATTTGTCTCACTGAGATAGCATTTTGAATCACTTGTAGGGTTAACTTTCTCCCTTCTTCATTTTCACATTCCAAATTTTTATTGTAACAACCCAAGTTGGTTTTATGGGTAGCCAACCATTCCATGCTAATCAACAGGTCATAAGATCCTAAAGCAAGTATGTTTAGGTTCGCTTGGGTGGGAAATCCACTCATAATGAATTGGCATGCTGGTGTGACCTCTGGTACTTTTCTTTTGGTTCCGGTGGCTAGTTGTACCAACCATGATTTAACATGTTTAACTTGTTGCAACTTAAATTTCTCAACAGTTTGAGGGGAAACATAACTCAAATTAGAACCAGGGTCAATTAAAATGGAAACTAGATGGTTGGAAATCATACCCTCCATCTCCACCACTAAAGCTTGTTGGTCGGCTTGTTTATTATCCAAGGCTTCATAAATCCATGGCATGCTCCTAGCCACATCATTGAATATGGTAGTCTCTTGGATATTGTAGACACTCCTATTGTTATGTTTTCTATATGGGCAATCTCTCAAAAGATGTTCTTCTCCACAACCCCAACATTTCAAGGGTTCTCTCTTTGTGTTATCAGTCTTACCTGGGGCTGATCCAAAGGGTTTATTTCCACTCTTAGAGGGGAATTTTTGCTGGTATACACTTTTAGCAGGAAGTTTTATCTAAGAACCTTTCCCATGGCTCTTGAATCTTGAGGGTTTAAACCCCTTTTTCTTGAATCTCGAACTACTCTTCTTCTTCCATTCCTCGTGAGGTTTTGTTTTGTTCTTGAACTTCTCATAGAAATACCTTTCCTTCTGGATAGTGTCTTCTAAGGTATTTGGATCATCAAATTCAATCCTATCCCAAAAGGACTGGGGTTTCCCCCTAATAAATCACTGCATTTTTACCTTTTCATCCTTTATGTAGGGTACATACCTTATCAGCTCAAGGAATTTATTGATATATTCATCTATGGTGAGTTGTCCCAACTTGAGTTCATAGAAATCATTGGTCTTCCTATAAAAGTATTTCTATGACAGATACTTATTTTTGAAGTATTTCTCAAATTGTTTCCATGACAAGTCCTTCTCATGGATTCTTTTCACATTCCTAAGGTCCTCCCACAAAATGGAGGCCTTTCCATTTAGGTTAAAAATGGCTATTTGAACCTTTAAATTTTCAGAGTAGTCATGGACTATGAAGTACTTCTTCAATCCAAGAAGCCAAACTTCTGCTTCTTCCCCCTTCTTGATTTCTCCATCGAAAGTGGGTGGTTTGGATTTCTTGAAATATTCAGGGTCATGACTCTTGGAATGTTTCCTCTTCCTTCTTTTCCTCTCGGAATGCCAACTAGTTTTTCTACTAGAGGATTCCTTGGAGTTGTCAGTTTCCTCACTGGAGGATTCTTCCGACAAGTGTCTCTTGGCTCCATGTTGGGACTTCTTTGAGTTTCTCCTCCTTTTGTGGCCACTTTTAGGGCCATTATTTCATATCTCATGTGGACTCTGGGTTTTATTTGTATGATGTCTATCCACATGACTGGCTGTTGGTCCTTTCTGCAACTGCCTTGTATATTTGATAATCTTTACAGCATGAGTGTATTAATTTCAATTTTCTTTTCCTGCTCTTTTATCAACCTTTTATTGTCAAGCTTAAAACTTTGTAATTCTTCCATGTCTTACAGTTTCAGCCAAATATAGAGGGGTTTCCACCGCCCTCCTCTCATCATATGTTTCCTCTCTATTGTGGGAGCTTTCCCTCAATTCATGGTGTGTCACCATCCTTTATGCTATAGTTTTCCTCCGGTCTACTAACTTCTTGAGAGTTGATAAAATATTTTATGTTAGTTAATGGTCTATTAGTTCATGAACAACACATAGTTCATATTTTCCAAACACACACAATAGTAGAAAATTTCATTCCTTTCTTCAGTAGAGGTTTAACTAAGCCTTTTAGGAAAGGGGTAAGATAGGGTGTCACCCCTAAAAGTTCTTTAAATAAAAATTCTCTTTAAATAATAATTTTAAGTGACTCGTTCATGAGCCCAAGCATGCCAAGTGTTGTAACCATGCTCTGATACAAATTTGTAACACACTCGACCCCTAAGTACCCTTTCTAGGGATGGGGCATCAAAATTTTGCTTACTCAAATCATCTTGAATCATCTCTCCGAGATGATTCATCCTCTTCTACCAACGACCATAGATTTCTAACAACTATTATCAGGCTCTAAGCCGACCTTTGGTTTACAGGTTATGGCTTCCCAGAGTCCTTCGGGCATTCATTGTTTGAGGGCCACATGGCGCCCACGTGGATCCATCTCGTTCATACCATTTCCAGTTTCCTACCTCCCATAGGGAAGGTCCATACATCGTCCAAACCAACAGTGAGACTTGATCCTCATCTAACACACAAACTAGAGGCGAATTCGATGTTCGATACTTTAGCACTAAACGCCCCTTTTCTTTTCTGCACAAATTTTCTTCCGAGTCCTGAATTCCTATAGGAACCCAAAATATCACCATGTGGCTTTGGCCTTCGGGCCTTTTGACTCACCCTCGACACTGTATTCCAAACCTTCAGACTCTCAAAGTCCTGAAATATCTCCACATGGCTCTGACCTTCGAGCCTTTCACCATTCCCATGATGCTACATCCCAAACCCTCGGAGTCTCGAAGTCTCGAACTTCCGAAGAGTCCACTCTTGAACAGGGTGGCATACTAGATGCGATGACGAATACCGGTGGGCCTCGAATACTCCTACCGCCACATGGACCAAACATGTAATTGCCAGAGATGAAACGTGGCAAGGTAGAGAGGACACGTGGCCCCTATAGTGGGTGACATGTGTCATGCCTTAATGGGCACGTAGGGTCGGTGAAACATCCAGATACAGGTGACACATGTCACATCAAACATGGGTCCACATCACCCTGGGTGACATCTGCATACCACGTCACCCCGAACTGATTACCTTCCAAGTCCTTCGATCTTACAGTCATGGTGTGTCGATGTAACCCTTGGATCTACGACCTCTGTTACTTCATAACTTCGACACTTGGGGGATTCATGGTGTAACTCCCTCCTTGCACCCAGAGTGGTCAACGCCGGGCTAATGTTGGTATAAATCTAATGGCTAGGGAATATCCTGAAGGATCCCTATATCTATGGTTCTCGTTACTTCGCAGCCCTAGATTTCAGGGGTTTCATCTTTATGGCTACTCCACTCTCCCAAAGTTGAACTTCACCAAAGTACCATACACAGGTCCCTCCTCTATATGATCGGATGGTTAAGAGGGGTTCTTAACAAACTCCCCAATCCCATGGATCTCCTCACTTCGTATCTCTGGCCTTCGGGGAGTTTGATGCTATAGCATCTCTGTTCTCTTGAAGTGGGACTTCACCGAATTTTCCTTGGCATAGATCCAATGACTAAGGGGACTTCTGTATACTCTCTAATTGATGGTTCATGTTTCTTTGCAATGGGTAAATGGGTCAAGGTTTAATGGTGGGGAAATGTTGTTTTCCACAGTTAGGGAAACCACCAGGCGTCGGTTAACCTTGTGGGCCCCGTAACTATCAGTGGCCTTCGACAAATTTATAAATGGTAAGGTCGAAACACTCCATAGCTCCAAATTACCAGAGTACTGAAGCCATAAGGGATTAACTCCTTTCGGGCCTAGCATAGGGTTCCCACACCTTGGTCACATGGGTTCTTTGAAAAATATCATGGGTTACACACTAATATCTTAGTCGTTAATGGGTTAAGGACATGGGCGTGAGCCCTCGGTCATACGCTGAAGAGTCAGAAGGAGGTTCCCTCCTTCCAAAGGGTTTTAACTTGAAATTCCCATGAGGGTAGATTCAAGAGGTTGACAAGACTTAAACATTTCTATAATTCCTATCTCGACCCTCTTGTAGGATTACGTCCCACGACTCTTTAACTACTAAGTGGGGGAAAACGGACAATCATTCAAAAGAATGAGTTCATAGGGAGATAATATATACATCTACCTTATTCATTCAATACAAAAATCATTCATAGATAGATAAATATATGTATTCAATCACCATTTCCATTTCAACACACAGAGTGTAAAAATACTTATTAGAAAACCAGAGTTCATGAAGTGACTCTTGAAAGGGGTGCATGTTTCCACCCAACCATAAGAAACTCCACTCTTGACGGATTTACCGTTGGCCACCCCTGAGATAGAACATGATGCTCTGAGAGAGACTCTTTCTTCTTGCTCAATGATAGTTAGGGATGAAGGTTACTCTCCTCCTACCACAGGATCCTAGTAGTAGGTTTTATCTGTACCAAGAAAGGAGGTATGCCTGAGTACTTCCATAGTCACTTGTCAGCCTCTTTTATCATCTTGTAATGAAAACCTTGCCAAAAAATTATTATACCTAGAACAAGATTATTTCCCAGTTCTTCCTTGAACCAGAGAGCTACACGCACTCTTTTCTCTTCTCAATATTAGTCTTTTGAATCCGCTCTCTCACGTTTCCTTGTTTCTGCCCACGAATTACCTCTTTTCTTTCCTTCCTCAGAAAGGTTGTGTGGGTATAAATCCCCATCTCATGGTCAGGTATGGAATTCTTGCAGATGGGTACTCTTCTCCATCTCCTAATTAACTCTTGAGGAGGACTCTTCCAACTCACTCTGACTGGTAATTCATTTCTGGGTCAGAGGACTGTTCTGAGTCATTAAATCCAGTAAGGTACTGGTTTGTTGTGGGTCATCTGAACCATTTATGGTTCCCCTAACCATCTCTCTCATAGCATCCATGGTCTATCTTGGGAACCCCCCCTTTCAACAATTATGCAACACTTATCCATTTTCTATTAATAACAAAAAATACGTACATGGAATTTTTCTACAATGGATCATAAAATCAAACATTCACACATATCTAGTATGCCAAAGTCTCTTGGCCAGTTATAGTTATATTTACAAAATGAGGGGAAACAGGGGTATTACAGTTGGTTTCTGTAGTTAGTCATAATGCTAGGAAATGTTTTGTATGCAAACTGTGTGTGAAGTTTTAAAATGTCCAAGGTTTTAGGTGGACACTCAACCTATCATCAGGGACATAGGAAGCTTGATATGTTGGAAAATAGTGTTGGGTTTGTAATTAAAGGAGGGGATTAGTAAGTATCAGTTACTGAGAAAGAGAAGGTAATGGTTAGTAATGATTAAATTATTGGAAATAGCTGTTAGGATTAGGTATTTAGTAATGGTAAATTTATAGGTTTTTAAAAAGGGGGATAAAAAGAGGCTATTGAGATTAGAAAATTAAGAATCAACATAAAGAAAAATATTAAGAAAGTATTAAAATAATAATAAGGTATTAACTAAAGGGATTAAGGTAGAGATTAGGTATTTAGAAATGGTACAATTATAGAGCATCAATTCCTTCTTTTTATCCCCCTTTTAAACACCCTATAATTGTACCATTTCTAAATACCTAATCTCTACCTTAATCCCTTTAGTTAATACCTTACTATTATTTTAATACTTTATTAATATTTTTCTTTATGCTTATTCTTAATTTTCTAATCTCAATGACATATTTTTATCCCCCTTTTTAGAACCCTATAAATTTACCATTACTAAATACCTAATCCTAAGGGTTCCACTAATTTATTCTTTACTAACCATTACCTTCTATTGAAATATTGTAACTTCGAAGAATATTCTACCTGAGAGAGAGTTGAATAATATTATTATATTATATTTAATTAGGCCCTATTGTGCCTTAGTAAAATTTGACCTTATTGTGCCTTGACATTTAATTGTAAATTAAGAGGGTAAAGTGACTGGTCGACCCAAACCTAATTATAGGTTGGCTAGACCACTATTTATAAGAGAGGTCAGTGCCTCATTTGGACACATACACACCTAGCCCTGCAACATGCAAGTCTTAGAGGAGAAGATGATGCAATTGGGGGTGACATCAATGAGGGTTTCTGATCTATCTCTTTGTATTTCTTTGTCAAGTGGTGCGCTACTCTTCCTAGTGAAGGAGTAGAGGATGATCTTCTGTTCGGTCTTTGGTCTATCTATATTGAGTAATTTTTTATTTGGTTTTCTCCCTCATGAGGGTTTCCCAGGATAATATGTGTGCCTCTATTGTTTCTATGATTTCCTCTCTTTCAATGATCTTATTTATGCAACTAATGTGCTGAATGATTATATTAATAAAGAAGAACTGTAACTTCTATTTGTATAAGTATTAAATGTTCAACATGGTATCATAGCAGGTGGGAAAGAGACCAATTCACAGTTTATAAAGAAGTAGTTAGCCTTAGCACAACCTCTCCCATATTCAATTTTCAATGTTGTAGTTGTTGTATAATTAGGGTTTCTTCATAAATCCTAAGTGTGATGTTTTCCTTGTTTGAGGGGAACGTTGGAGAAAATAACCACACCTAGGAACTCACCCTAGGAGGGGCAATCTAGTCCTTGGATCAAAATTATGAAATTTGAAGTTTGAGAAATTAGGGTTTCCTCATAAACCCCTAAGTTGCAGTTGCAATACTAGTTGCAGTTGTAGTTGCAGTACTAGTCGCAATTACAGTTGCAATACCAATTGCAGTTATAGTTTTAGTTCTAGTTGTATTACTAGTTAGATTTACAATTGTAGTACCAGTTGTAGTTGTAGTATCAGTTACAGTTGCAATGCTAGTTCCTTTGTGCCAGTTTCTTCATACCAGTTCCAACACCAATTGCAGTGCCATCACCAACTGCAGTACCGACTGCTGTGAAATTTTTTGTGAAGTGTTGGGACTGTTGTTTTATTTTTCAAGTGTGCCTTACCCTAGCAAGATACTGTCAGAGGTATGTACTTACATGTGTTTAAACTGTATTATTATTTTTAAAAGGGTATTTGCAGGAGAAAGGATCTTTTGTATAAATAAAAATAGTAGATCCAGAGGGATCTCAGATCCAACCATTCAGAGGAACAATGCACCTCAGGTTTGATCAATTTAATATGCCTCTATTTGTTATGATCTTATGAACATATATATTGTATTTTGATCTGTTGAAGTTATGACTATCATACTAACCATTGGTCAAAATCAAAGTCAAAATTATTAAATTGATTAAGGTTTATATTATAGAGTTTATTCTCTAACTCAAATTCCTATCAAGTAAGCATATTATCTTAGTACAGAGGGAAGGTTGAAGATAATAATTGTCATCTTGAGTGAGGGAGACTTGGGAAAAAAGAAACAACACTCATTCTTGAGGAAAAGACTCCAGGTTCTAGGTTTGATTGATTAAGTTGATAAGATTAAAATTTGCACATGTCAAGTCTGATAACTGCCTCATTACAAGTAAACACTATAGTTTCGATAACAATCTTTGAAAAGTTTTATACTTGGTAGAATGTGAGAATTATTGAGATAAATGATTATTGTAATCATTTACTAGATATAACCAACATATCCTCTAGGAGAAACTTCTTGTTTTGTTTCTAGGTTTCCATGGAGGAATGATTGATCACAACACTAGAAGAGTGTTTCTCTCATTCCTTATTATTGTTTTTCATAATTTTTACCCTTGTTTTGGGCAGGTCACAAGTGATAGCTCTAAAGGAGCTACTGTGACGATTGTTCTCTCTGTTGTTTTATTATTATTATAAAGAGTATTATTCTTGTTTGTTGTTTCTCCCTTGTTGTTATTTTTTTGGGCAAGTCACAGGAGATAACCTTGAGGAAGTTATAGTGATGGTTGCAAAAGACAATATATTAGATGAGACATGGAGCAGACTATCCAAGTTGTATACATGACCGTATACATCCATGTACCAAAGAAGATGAATATGAAGCTACTTTTGAGATACATAGTATCTCATATGGAGATTGTTTGTAAGGAGAAGAAGGCTCCAAAGATGACCGAACATTAGAATACAACTCACAATAGAATTGGTCAATGGATAATGAAGCCACCTTGACAGGAAACAAAATTTGTTTGAGGTATGAATCAACTTTTCATATTAAGACTTGGTATTCAACACAAAGTATATCCTGCAGATGCTATGAAGTTTTTGTAGACTCAAAGAAAGCCTGATCTCAAAAAGGATCAGATAGGAAAAAGAAACACCTTCCAAGAATGGAAGACAAATGCCATGAGTTGAGAAGACTAGATCATAGCTTTAGAGACCTCTAGGAGACATGAAATATCCTGAGAAGATTCCCTTGTTTCAATGACACGGGAGGAATCCAGTCAGAAGGATTAGGATATGGATTTTCCCTTAAGACTAGAAGGGAAGTAAGCGGTGAATCCCAAGATTGATCTAACAGATCAAGCATGTTGCAGATAATAGTATAAATATGTACAAATCCTAATTTGTGTCCAGAGGATTCTCCCAATGAGAGGGAAAAGACTATGACAAGACAATTTCTCAAGTAATTAGAAGAAGTATATATAGAACAAACATGATTCATTAAAATAAGTTGACACAGTATGAGATTCAGAGGAATAAAATATGACAATCCTTGTATTTGAGATTGATTTGCCTCCATGAAAGAATAAAAGATACCTTCAACATCATCCACTCTCAGTTTCAGATGAAGTTGTTGCCATGATAAAATAGAGGAGCTACTCTCAGAGTTCAAAATATTCAGTGAGAATAGAGCAATCCTTCTCAGCTTCAGAAACAATAGTTGTAGGTGTTGAGTCCCAGTTCCAGAAGGAACCGTTGTAGAAAGAATGTTGGCAATTTAAGTTAACAGAAAGCAAATTAGCGAATACTTGTCATTGATGGCAAGTACAGTTGTCGTTGCAGTGATGACAATAACAATGAGTAGCTGTGCAACAATAATCGGGATATTGAAGAGAGAATATGAGCCGTAGGATCTGAGAAGAAAACCCGACAGTCGTCAGATCTGCAAAAGATGCGAGGGAGATAAGCCATCGGAGAATCGGGGATCGGGACTTTGAAATGTCCAGTTCAATTGACATCGAAAACCCTGAAATCGCGATACGCGATTTCGCGATTTGATCACAGCCGTTAAATCAAGCAGAGATCGTGACCATCCACGTGTAGACAGGAGGCTTCATTGGAGAATCGGGAATCGGAGTTTCACGAGTCTCATGAACAATGACAACGAGAACCCCA
Source organism: Picea engelmannii (assembly GCA_009831015.1). NCBI lineage: Eukaryota > Viridiplantae > Streptophyta > Pinopsida > Pinales > Pinaceae > Picea > Picea engelmannii. The sequence goes on from ML789639.1 coordinate 231,901, forward strand.
AAATCGCGATATGCGATTTCGCGATGTAATCGCAGCCGTTGAGCCAAGATTGCATCTGAACCGTTGATCCAACTTACGACAGCAGACCACGTCAGCAAAGGGACACGTGGCACAACCAGGGAATGACAGGTGTCAGGCAGATTTAACTCTTCGGGCACATGCAAGTCACGAATCAGAGTGACACGTGGCAGGATCTAACACGTGCCAAATCACGTGTGATGTCAGCAGAGGCATCGGCAATCGGGACTTTGATATGTCAAGAACACAATGCA
>ML789640.1:0-11427 GCA_009831015.1 Picea engelmannii
TGAAAATTTCTCCTAGGTCTTCATGATGAGCTATGAGTATTCCTTAGAGACTGGCCACCCCTAAGTGAAATAACTCTAGTAGTTGACCATGGTTAAGGAGAATTGGATAATCACATTCCATGATCCTTATCTACATAAGGTTACGAAACTTCTTGTGATATATTGATCCTGTCAACAAGTCAATGATTGTGTGCAATGACTAGAAAGAACTGTGTGGATGTGGATGCTTGAAGAATACCCTCTTTGCTGAGAGGGAGTGTTAAAATGTAAAGCAACTGCAGAGGATATTCCTCAAGCAACTCTTCAAGCTGCACTCTTAAGCTACCCCCTTAAGCTGCCCACTTAAAGTTGCCCCCTTGCCAACGATCCTTCCTTAACCGCCCTCCTCTAAAGTAAGTCGGCCACCTCTCCTAGCTAAGTCGACCACCTACTCTAGCTCATATCCTAAGCTAAGGCAGCCCTAACCTAAAAGGTAATCCTAACCTAGAATCTTTTCTATTTAAAGAGGCAAAGAACACTACTATTATCTACTATCTCTATTTATGCTTGAAAATTAACACCAACTACCTTTAGATTACAAGTTAGAGCACCTTTGAAGTTTTAAAGGTTCGTCATTGCTTGCCACTACTGTCGGATGGTGGCACTACCTGCCGATGCTGTCAGAGGTATGTACTTATATATGTTTAAACTGTATCATTATCTTAAGGGTATTTGCAGGAGAAGGGATCTTTTCTCCAAACAACAATCATAGATCCAGAAGGATCTCAGATCCAACACATTTAGAGGAACAATGCACCCCATGTTTGATTGTTTTGATATGCCTCTATTTGTTATGGCATTATTGTGATGCTATGAACATCTAGGTTGCATTTTGATCTATTGAAGTTATGATTATCATACTAATCTCTGGTCAAAGTTTAAGTTAGAAACTAACTTTAGTCAAAGTATTAGATTGATTAAGGTTGAGATTTTAGAGTTTATTTGCATTATATTCTCTAACTTAGATTTCTGTCAAGAAAGCATATTATCTTAGTACAGGGGACAAGTCGAAGAAAATACTTGTCATCTTGAGTGAAGGAGACTCGGAAGAAAAGCAACAACACTCATTCTTGAAGACAAGTCTCCAGGTTCCAAGCTTGATTGATTAAATTGATAAGTCTCAAATTTACACATATCAAGTTTGATAACTACTACACTACAAGTAAATAGTTTTGACAACAATCTCTGAAAAGTTCTATTACTATTAGATACAATGAATACTCGGTAGCATGTGAGCACTATTGATATAAATGCTTATTGTAATTGCTTACTAGATATAACTAACATCTCCTCTAGAAGATACTTCTTGTTTTGTCTCCAGGTTACCATGGAGGAATGATTGATCACAACACTAGAAGAGTGTTGTTCTCATTTTCATATTATTGTACTTCTTACTTTGAGTCTTGTTTCAGGCATGTCACAAGTGATAGCTCTGAAGGAGCTACTGTGATGATTGTTTTTGCTATTTCTTATTATTATAAAAAGTATTGTTCTTGTCTATTGTTTTCCTCTTGTTGTTCTTGTTCCGGGTAGGTCACAAGTGATAACTATGAGGGAAGCTATAGTGACGGTTGCAGGAGGCAACATATTAGATGGTCTCTAGCTTGAGACATGGAGCAGACTATCCAAGTTGTATACATGATTGTATACATCCATGTAATGAAGAAGAAGAAGAAGCCACATTTGCAAGATACATAACATCTCATATGGAGACTGATCATGAGGAGCAAAAGGCTCCAAAGATGACATAACAAATCCCTCTAGTGCAGTTGATCATTCTTCAGATCATCAAGAAGAGTTAGTAGAGCCAGAAGGGCCTACCCAGAATCATTGCAGTAACTAGGAAGAGACCAGCATGGTCCCGTGACACTTTGCAGGATGTAAAGCCATATAGAATTGACAAGCCATATCATGAGGAGCAGATGGCTCCACTAGTGGTGAGGCAGGCGGCCCACCAAGTACTAGCTCAGAAGGAGCTATAGTTTAGAGGGAGTTAGCCCTCACGATCTAGTAAGGAGGATCAACCTCCCCAAGACCATTCATAGAGATGTACAAAGCCTAATTTGTGTCTAGAGGATTCTCCCAGCAAGAGGGAGAAGACTATGACGAGACACTTGCTCCAGTAATCAGAAGAAGTATACATAGAGTAGCCACAAGATACATGAGAAGGAGTCTCATGTTTGCATATTGAAGAAAGATTTGTATGGGCCTAAGCAGACACCCAGGACATGATATGCTAGATCAGACAGTTTCCTGATGAGCTTGGGCTTTACCAAGAGTAAAGTAGATTCCAACATGTACTTCAAGGTTGTGGATGGTAGACCAATGTTACTATTATTGTATGGGGATGACCTGTTTCTAATAGGAGGCGAGAAGCTCATCGTTGATAGTAAGAGGAAACTTGTTGCAAAGTTCGAGATGAAGGACCTAGGCATGTTGCATTACTTCTTAAGTCTAGAGATATGGCAGAGACCGGATGGGACTTTCCTTAACCAAGGAAAATATGGAGTGGAGATCCTAAAGAGGTTTGGGATGTTGGATTGTAAGGCCATATCTACATCGATGATAGCTCACTTGAAGTTGCTGTGTGTTACAACTTCAGAGACAATGGATGCCACCATATACATGGAGATGATTGGTTTGTTGATGTACTTGACGAACATGAGACTAGATATATGTTTTGCGGTGAACACATTGAGTCAGTACATGGTTAAGCCTAGACATGTTCACCTGATTGTGACAAAACATGTGATGAGGTACCTAAAGGGTACAATTGATTATAGATTCAGATATGTCTCGGATCGCGAGATAAGACTGCAGGGCTACACAGATTCAGATTGGGAAGGCAATGTCACAGACCGGAAAAGTACATCTAGATGTTGCTTCGGTTTGGGATCAGTATTGATCTCATGGCTGAATATGTAGCAGACTTGTATGGCACTTAGTTGCGCAGAGGCAGAGTATGTGGCAGCATGGTTAGCTTGTGCCGAAGCAGTGTGGCTTCGGAAGTTGATTGCAGGATTGTTTGATCTCGAGTTGGAGGAGACCTGTATCTTTTGTGACAACCAGACTTGCATAAAGTTGTTAGAGAACCCAATGTGTCATGATAGGTCCAATCATATCGAGATCAAGTACCACTATGTCCGGGACATGGTACAAAAGGAAGCAGTAAAGCTCCAGTATATTGCCACTGACGAACAGGTAGCAAATGTATTGACCAAGCCCTTGTCCAGAGTTAAGTTTAAGTATTTCAGAGACAAGCTTGGAGTGGTTTAGAAAGACTTCTCCAGTAGTGAGAAGTGATTGTTTTCTCCAGTAGTGAGATGTGTTCCCTAGTAGTGGGAAGTGATCCCCAGTAGAGGGAAGTGATGAGATCCCCAATAGTGGGAGCTACCCCAACACAGGTTGGTATGCTACCCCAACTTAGGTTGGTACTCCAACGCAGGCTGGTATGCTACCCCAAGACAGGTTGGTACTCCAACGCAAGCTGGTATGCTACCCCATCGTAGGTTGGTACTCCAATGCAGGTTGATATGCTACCCCGACGCAGGTTGGTACTCCGACGTAGGTTGGTATGATACCCTGACGCAGGTTGGTATGCTACTCCAATGTAGGCTGGTATGATGACTCCAACGCAGGTTGGTATGCTACTCCAATGCAGGCTGGTACGCTACTCTATAAAAGTGCAGAACTTCCTATGATATATAGATCCATGATTGACAACAAGACAATGACCAGGTGTATAGAAGCGCAAAAGCTGTGATGATGATCGTGATGAGAAGATACCTTCTTTTCTAAGAGGGAGTGTTGAAGTTTGAGTAGCTTCGAAAGATATTCTTATTGTATTTGATCAAGACAAAACCCTAAAGAATATTATTATATTATATTTGTTAAGGCGACCCTATTGTGCCTTTGTAAAAGTCGTCCCTATTGTGCCTTGTCAAGTAAAATGTGAAATAAAAGGATAAAGTGATAGGTCAGCCCAAACCTAATTTTAGGCTGGCTAAACTACTATTTATAAGGGAGGCTAGCGCCTCATTTGAACACACTCACAACACAAGTTCTGTGGCTAAAGAAGAGAAGTGTGCTTGTCTTAGAGGGAGAAGCTACTACAGCTAGGAGGGGACATTGTGGAGGTTCTTGGTCTACTTCTCAGTTATATCTTGGTTATGTAGTGCGCTACTCTTCCCTAATCAAGGGTTTGAGGAGGATCTTCTGCTTTGTTAGTTCTCTCTTGGAGAGAGGCATTGTTCTTGGTTGGTAAATCTATATTGAGGAAGTTTGCTGGGTTTTTCCCCTTAGAGGGATTTCCCAGAGTAAATCTTGTGTATTCTGTGGATGTTATTCTTTCAGTGATCCTTTGTATGCAATTATTGTGCTAATTGTTTAATAGTAAAAGAACACTAATCTAATTAACTGCTTAAGACAAAAATTCAACATATAGACCCTAAAGATTATGGCCACTAAGCTTACCAATTCACAGTCAGCCTCTGGGCCGGTACAATCGACAGTCGGGTCCGAGCGTATGGGCAGGATATCCAGTCTGAAATTCTTCAGGAGAATTGAGGACAACTGAATCGGTAAACTCTCGAGGACCCCGAACGGATTTGGGATTCACAAAGCTCCGAGACCAAATAAAATCACTTGATTCTCAGGAAGAACCCCCAATTTACGATTATTCCGCTACAATTGGTTAAGCCTCAGAGGGATAATCTTTGTTGCTCTCTCGCACATGACCTCGTGTTTAACCCCTGCGTGAGAGGGGGATCCGAGCTATGCTTATACGAAAATTGGATTTACTCTCCCTATCACAAGATTCTATGTTTGTTTTTAATGATTTGGAGAGTTAACCTCACAGCCTATTCCTAGTCTACTGTTGGTGTAAAGATCTAAAAGGAAAAAGTTTCTAGTTCAATTTTAATTAGCGTTTATTTTTGTGGTTGTTCGTTACTCAAGGGTGAATGATAGTGAAACTTATGATGTTTTGAGACTCGACTCCAAAAAGAAGACAAAAAGAATGATGTGCAATTTTCTTTTTCGATGAACTTCTAGCTATGGGAAGGAGAAGAGCTTCTTCTTTTTGTCACTAACAAACACTCAAAAGAATGAAAAGACTTAATGCAATTTTATTTCCACACAAGAATTCAAACATTAGCCAAATTATCAAACGAAAAAACTTCCAATTTCCAAAACCAATGCATACAAAGTTCTACAAATTCTTCTTTGTTTGATTTTTAGATGCAAACAATGATGTTCTTCTAATGCTTCGTTCTTTCACTAATGATGAAATAGTTCACAGCTTAGAATGTCATAGAATAAGAAACAAAAGATTGTTCAAACAAAGATACTCAGAAAAAGAAAACAAAGAGAATGAAACCCACTCAAACAGAGATCCAAAAAGACAAGAAATCAAGAAAAACACACTTAAACGTCTTTGAAAAGTGAGCAACAATGAACGATATCAAAGCTAGTTTGTAGCAAGCAATCAAATTTTAATTCATTCGATCAAGACAAGACTGGCAATGAACCCAATGACCTACAAACTTTTGCAGACCTTGCCAATCAGGGAGATAACTGAAGATCTTGTGAAGCAAGGGTGAAACCAATGAAAGGTAAAACAAACCAATTTCGCAATCTAGGAAGAATGTGCAAGCTCAATTAAAGATGGATAACAGTGCTCTGAACCAAACAAAGCCAAAACATGTAGAGGACTCTTGGGTTGAAAACTAATGACGAATAGAGCTTAGCAAAACTTGACAAAACCTAAAGATTCTCTAAAAAAGAGAGGGCAACGCTCCTGTATTGAAGGAGACAGCGCGAAGCGACGCTCTTGTATTGAAGGAGACAACGCGGAGCGACGCTCCTGTATTGAAGGAGACAACGCGGTGCGACACTCCCTATAGAGCTAGAGGGGAGCATCAACCTGACAGTGGCGCTTTGGTGCTCACTGTAGGGGAGGGTCAATTCTGGAAAAAAATGAAGAAATGTTGAAAAAAGGCTAAAAACTCAGAAATACCCAGTCAGTGGTTCTATGAAGCTCTTCAATGAAGAATAGGAAAGAGGAAGAATGATTAAGAATCAAGCATCAATCAAGACCTAATGATGGGAAAAGGCTTTAGACGATCCAAGGAAAGACTAGTCAAAGTTGAGCCCCAGTGGAGTCGCCAATTTTTGTTACAGACTATTTCCCCTACGAATAGGTATCTCGCTTGGATTATCAGACCCCCGTTACCAAGACAAAAAAGTACAAATGGTTGCTATATTCCTTTCAGATCTAACTTAGCTAGTTAAACGAGGAGAAGAGAAGCGTGACATACCTTATTTCGGTGATTGTCCTTGATGTTCCAAATCTTTGAGCTTGATTCCTAAGCTCCTTGATCCTGCAAAGAACAACAAAGATACCTTTCTTCCACTCTATATAATTGACTAAACAGATATACCTATGAAGATTGAACGACAATAGACAAGTAGATGCAAAAGTACACATACTTAAAGTAAATAGGCCAAGTATATTAATTTGAGAACCAAAAGCAAGTACTTACAATCTGAATTTGAAAATGCAACAACTCCTTCAGGTCCTCCTCATCTAACCCTTTGCATGAACAACATAAGATCAAAATAACGATGCTATTACTGACTTCTTCCTCTCCTCCTACCATGGAAATGCCTCCAATTTATAGGCTTTTAAAATTTAGAGGCTCAACCACCTTGAGTATTTTTGGAATTGGTTGAGGATATGACTCCATAGGTTGTGATTCTTTCCTAAGATAGAGCCATAGAGTAGGATTCGAGCAAACAAACTCCCAATCTCTAAAGTTGTCCCTTAGAAGAAGGTGAGATTCACCTTGATTCCCTCAACCAACAATGGTGCCCCCATAAAGCTCCAGACAAAGCGCTGTGGCACCTCCTTTTCATGGTGTAGGGAGCGTCGATGCTCCCTAGGCATAGATAGGGGAGCGTCGAGCTTCTTAAATGGTCAAAATCCCAGGTAAGAAGGTATGTTTCGATTGTCAAATGATGGGGTTGTTCTTTCCAACATGATTTAGGGTTTGTGGCAAGTGTTTTTATGGTGTGGATTGAGTTGCGACAATTACTAAAAGTGTAAAAAGTATGTTACGACACTTGCGATGGTTGAGTTGTGACACTTACGACACTTAGAATGTGACGTTTGTGCCACATGTGACACTTAAAACATGACGCTCGCGCCACGTGCAACACTTGTGACACTTTATATGCAAGTGTGGAATTTTGATGTTGAACAACTATTGAGTAAATGTGCATGTATGGGGGTAGACTAAGTATGTAGGCATTATCTCCACCTTTTCCAATACCTCAAAATGACCATACCATAGAGCCTTGATTTTGTTACCAGGACCATGTAGCCTTTCCTTATTGAACTGTTACCATACTCTGTCTACCACTTTGAGTGTTCTCTTTGTTCTTTGCTAGTCATGTCTAGCTTTGTACTTTTCCTGTGATTTCTTCAGTGTCTCTTGTACTTGCAAATGGATCTGTCGGATCTTCTCAACAAATTTTTCTGCTTTTAATGCATCTCCTGTGGTGTCCTCCCTCACTCCTCCTTGCTGTCCATATACAACATCTAAGGGTGAAGGTGGTAAATATCCAAAGCAAGTTTCAAAAGGTGACTTACTAGTAGAAGTGTGCACTGCTTTGTTATAAGAGTGCTGTATATAGATCAGATTTTCATCCTAGGTCTTCGGATGCTTCTGGTTGTAACCTCTCAAAAGCTGCATCAAATTCCTATTGATTAGTTTTGTTTTCCCATTTGTTTGTGGATGGAATACTGTAGACCTCTTCAACTTAGTGTCCATCTTCTCCCACAATGTAGTCCAAAATGCATTGAGAAATCTGGTATCCCTATCTGAGATTATGCTCTTTGGTATCCCAAAGTGTCCATAATCTAAATCTGATTTTAGAAGAGATCGAGGCAAAAAATGCATGGATTAAGGTCACAATGCAAGCTAGGGAGATCATAAAATTCCTCACGAACCACCATTAGTCTAAAGCAATATATTGAGAGTACTCCAAATTGGAGTTGCTCAAAGTTGTTGAGACAAGATATGCCTCAAACTTCATCAAGCCGCACCACCTTGTTGAGGTCAAATTTGCATTAATGTGTATGGTGGTGGGTGCGACTTGGGCTGAGTGGAGACAAGAAGATTCAAAGAGGGGAAGTATGGTGTGGAGGTTGTTGATTGATGATGATTGGTGGAGCAAGATAAAATTCTTGCGCAAGTTCACATTACCTGTATTTGAGCTTCTCTGAGATATAGACACCGACAAACCTTTCTTCGGAGAGATTTATGATGGCATGGATACTATGGTTGAAAAAACCGTGGAAATTATTACACAGGAGGCTCCAAAATGTTCTTTTTGTTAAAGCTGATTTCATTGGGCATGTGAGATCCATCATTGTTACGAGGTGGAATGGTTTTAACACTCCATTGCACACTTTGGCACATGCTCTAAATCCAAGATTTTATGATGAAGAGTTCATTTCTTAGAGCAATGGGAAGAAGAAGAGGAAGGCCCCACATAAGGAGAAGGAGGTGGCGAATGGAGTGAAGAAATCCTTTCAGAAGTTGTTTCTAGCTTCTCAACCAACAAATGTGAGGGAGGAATTTGACTGTTTGTTGCTGGATTAGAGGATTTTGCAGACATATCATCTTTGGAGGAGAGGAGGACCATGAACCCGATTAAATGGTGGACTTGTCATGGGGCAAATGGTGTATATTTGCAAAGCCTTGCCACTCGTATTCTATCACAAGTGGCAAACTCTTCATTAGCAGAAAGGAATTGAAGCACCTATGGTTTCATTCATTCCATGAAGCACAACAGGTTGGGATCATAGAAGGTTGAGGATCTTGTATATGTGCACTCAAACTGTTAAGTTTTAAGCTATTATTAGGTTTCTTTTCAATTTACTAGATAACCATAGCATAGATAGGGTCATTGAGAAAAACACAATTATAAGAGATACATCATTTATCCTGGGAAACCCTCATGGGGGAGAAAACCCAGCAAAAACTTCCTTAATATAGATAGCCAATACAATGCCAAGAGATAACTCAAACAAATACAGAAAGTCCTCTCCCAAGAATGCGCCTCTCTCTCTCTCTTCCTTCTTCTCCAACTGCAGCTTTGAACTTGCTCTCTGATGAACAAGTGAGCGTGTGTCCAAATGAGGCGCTAGCCTCTTTATTTATACAATCTGGCAGGCGTTGGAGTGAGGTGTCTTTTCACTGGCAGGGCCGACTTCTCAATTTGGGTGGTTATAACCACTTTAATATATTTTGGGTGGTTATAACCACTTTAATATATTATGGGGCCGGCTTTTCATTTAGCCCATTACAATTAGGGTTTTACCAATCCGCAAAAGGGGATTTGGTCATTTACAATACTCGACATGATCAATCCGCAAAAAGGGATTGATCTAATGAATAATACATCAATAATAAATAGAATACTCTTTGCAGTTACAATATTTTAACACTCCCCCTTAACAAGAAGGGTATTCTACAACAACATTAGGCGAGAGAGAGGACAACATCATCAACAACATCTTGGAACACTGACTGGCGTATCTATAAATCATCGGAAGTTTTTCATATCATAAATATCATCATTCTCAACAGATAGATGGAGTGGTATCACGATCTGCATCAACATGGATTAGTATAAAAACTAATACATCATCATCACAGCACGAGGCTGGTCACATCATCACAGCACGAGGTTGGCATATCATCACAACAATTAAGCTGGCACATCATGACAACACGAGGCTGGAATATCATCATCACGAGGCTGGCATCACAGCACTAGGCTGGCCACATCAACACAACACTACTCCCCTTTTCGAGGGAGGTCCTTTTGGACTATACCAAGCTTATCTCAAAAGTGCTCAAACTTTACACGAGATAGAGGCTTGGTCAACACATCAACAACCTGTTCATCCGTGCTAACATATTGGTGCTTTATGGCTCCTCTTTGCACCGTGTCACGGATGTAGTGATATCATATCTCTATGTGTTTTGACTTGTCATGAAATACATGATTCTCTGTCATCTTTATGCAGCTTTGGTTATCACATAGGATCATGGTTGCTTCCATCTCTAGGTCGAATAGACTTGTCAACAACTTCCGAAGCCATATGGCTTCACAGTTGGCAGAACATGCAACAATGTATTCTGCTTCCGCTGTGCTGAGAGCAATGCTTGATTGCTTCTTACTCTGCCATGAAATCATGGTTGACCCCAAACTGAAACAACATCCTGAAGTGCTCTTCCTGTCAGAGACACTTCCATCCCAATCTAAATTAGTGTACCCACTCAGTGTGAAATCATGATCTCCATCATAACTGAGACCATAATCTAATGTACCCTTAAGGTACCTCATCACATGTTTTGCAGCAACTAGGTGAACATGTCTGGGTTCTACTAGAAACTGACTCAGGGTGTTCACGACAAAACAAATATCTGGTCTGGTGTTCGTCAGATACATCAACAATCCAATGATCTGTCTATACAACGTGGCATCGATCAATTTCGACGAAGTGTTGACCAGAAGCTTCAACTTCATTTCCATGGGTGTATTCATGGACTTGCACTCCAACATATCAAATCTCTTCAAGATTTCAACTGCATACTTCCCTTGGTTAAGGAAGATTCTCTCTGGGCTTTGCCATACCTCAAGACCTAAGAAATAATGCATTAGGCCAAGGTCTTTCATCTCAAATTCTACAGCGATCTTCTTCTTACATTCGGTGATGAGATTTTCTTCTCCAGTTAAGAATAAGTCATCCACATACTACAACAATATAACAGGCTCATCATTCATAACCTTGAAGTAAAGGTTAGAATCTGCTTTACTCTTGGTAAAGCCCAAGCTCATCAGAAAGCTGTCTATCCCAGTGTTGCACGGAGCGGGAGCGTTTTAGAGAACGAGAGCGTCATTTTCCAAAAATCCTTGGGAGCGAAGCGTCCTGGGAGCGTCTATTATATATATATTATATATATTATGTTTATATTCAACAAAAACATGCAAAAAAACAAATTAGTTGCAAAATATATGAAAACATGCATATTTGTGCTTGTAGATGAATACTACATTATTATGAAGTTCAAAATGCCATCCATAGTGTATTAATGATTATATTGAAACTTTAAAAGAAAGCATTACGAATAAACAAGCAAGAACATTTAAATTACAAGCAATGTTCCACCATCGCTTATATTGGGATACACATCATGAGTATCATCCTTCATCCTTTGCCTCTCGTCTTGACTTTGCTTATACCTCGATCCTCTAGGGACATCAGTCGACACCACCCAATTTTGATGAAACTACCTAATCCTAGCCTTAAAA
>ML789640.1:12695-24641 GCA_009831015.1 Picea engelmannii
TAGGAGCTTGTTTCAATCTGAACAGAGCCTTCTTCAACTTGTAGACATGAGTCTTTCGGTCTTCAACTTCAAATCCTTGAGGTTGTTCTATATACACTTCTTCTTCAATGACACCATTTAGGAAAGCTGTCTTTACGTCCATCTAGTGTAACTTCCACTTCATCTTAGCTGCAAGGGCTATGATAGTTTTGATTGAAGTGTATTTGGCTACAGGAGCAAATGTCTCCTCATAGTCAATGCCTTCCTTTTGAGAAAATCCACGAGCGACAAACCTTTCTTTATACTTCTCAATACCTCCATCAACAACATGTTTTATTTTGAAAAACCATTTGGAAGATACCACATCCTTGCTCTTCGGTCTGAGAACTATTTCCCATACATCATTCTTAATTATGGATTGGTATTCTTCTGTCATAGCATCTGCCCATTCTTTCTTCTGAATGGCTTCTTCAAAGCAGGTAGGCTCCTTCTCTAAGAGATCACACATCAAAGCTATATAACTGGAGAATGGCTTAGGTCTCTTCACTTGTCTCGTGATTCCTTCGGGGACAGCATATTTCTCTCCATCTTGAATAAGCACCCTAGCCCAAGCAGGCTTTCTCTTATGGGAGATCGTCATCTGAGGAGGTTCTTGAAATTCTACTATGTCATGATCTTCTAGAATTTCCTCATCAGGGGATGCTATGACTTCCCTCACTGGTTTTGCAACTCTGGGGGCTACAGGTTCCTCTTCATATACTTTTTCAAGCTGACATCTTCTTGATTTATTGACTGTTGCATCTTCATCAAAGGTCACATCCTTGCTGATCTCAATATGATGGTGACCTGGTATATAAACTGTGAAGGCCTTGGAGACCTCACAGTATCCAACAACTATTCCCTTCTTTCCTGAAGGGTCCAACTTGTTTCTCTTCTTTTTTGGAATATGTACAAATACTAGGCAACCAAATATTTTGAGATGGCTTACTTCTGGCTTCTTTTCGGAGAACATCTCTTCTGGGGTCTTGAACCCAAGTGCACTATGGGATAATCGGTTTTGTACATATACTGTTGTTTTTGCTGCTTCTGCCCATAAACACATTAGAAGGTCTTGATCATGGATCATGGTCTTCACTACTTCCATTATCATTTTGTTCTTTCTTTCGGCTACATCATTTTGTTGAGGATTGTAGGGAGTGGTGACCTCCCTCTTGATCTCGACATCTTTGCAATAGTTTACAAACTCTTTTGAGGTGTATTCTCCTCCATTATCTGACCTGAGTATCTTGATCTTTCTTTCAGAAAGATTCTCTATCAAGGCTTTGAATTCCTTGAATTTACTGAACACTTCATCTTTTGATTTCAAAAAGTAAACCCAGGTTTTACGAGAATAATCATCAATAAAAGATACATAGTATACATACCCACTGATGGAGGATGATGGCATTGGGCCACACATGTCTGAGTGAATGAGTTTTAAGAATCCTTTTGCTTTACTGTCTCTCTTCGAAAAAGGGTTCTTGATGTTTTTCTCTTGTGCACATCCATTGCACACACCTTCATGGTCAAGCTTGAGTTTTGGCAGACCTGTGACTGCCTTGCATACACACGGTAATGCCTTGTAGTTGATGTGTGCTAATCTTCTATGCCAAAGTTCACATGGATTCTCAATGGCGTGGGTCATGGCTGCTTTTGAGTGACCCTTTAGCTTATACAAATCACTTTCTTCTTTTCCAATGACGATTGCTTCTTTCAAGGTTTTTCCTTTGGCCCACATAAGAACTTCTCCATCTATAAAGGCAATTCTGAAGCCTTTCTTTTCTAAAGCTGATATGGAGAGTAAGTTCTTTGTCAACCCTGGTACATAGAGTACATCCTTCATCTTCATTGGAGTCCCTGAATTAAGCTTGTAGTCTGATTCTCCTACTCCCTTGATAGGATATTGATAATCATCTCCAAGTGTAACTTTATGAGAAAACTTCTTTTTTGAAAGGCAAGAGAGAATATCTCTTTGACCTGTCATGTGCTTGGAAACACCACTATCAATGAGCCAAGTGTCCTCTCCAGGTGATATTGATCCTAAGAGGGCCGAGATTAAGACATAGTCTTCAATTCGTTCTCTTATCATCTTTGCGGGTGGCTCTTCATCTTCAACTGCATGGGCATGGTGCCTCTTATTTTTCGTCTTGTATTCTTCTCGTCTAGCTGGACAATGTCTCGCAATATGTCCCATCTTGTCACATTGGTAGCATTGGTAAGATGAGAAGTCTCTTTCTTTTCTTTGTCCTTTCTTCTGGGATCTCTTAGGTTGAGATTCTTTATGTATGAATTTGTTTTCGGGGTGAGACTCTTTATGAGTTTCTTTCTGGAAGTAAGACTTCTTTCTTCCTCTTTTAGTGTGAGTAGCTAGGGCTTGATCTTCATCTCTTGATAGTAAAGCTTCTCGGTTAGTTACTCTTGATTCTTCTTGAATACATTCTTCCCAAAGACTGTCAAATTTTAATTTCTCCTTTCTAGCACAAATAGTTTGGATGAATGCATCCCAAGGTCTTGTGAGACCATTAAGGGCCGTCATTATGAGTTCATCTTCATCTATAGTATCTCAAATAGCTTCTAGTTGTTCTTTGAATTGAGATATTCTGGAGAAATATTCTTGGATCGCTTCTCCTTTCTGCATTCTTGTATTCTTGAGTTGAGTTCTTAGATTCATCTTCCAATTTATGTTCATTCCTTCATATAATCTGGTTAGGGCATCAAACATTTCTTTTGGAGTCTTCTTTGAAGACACTTGAGGAATCAAGTGATCTTTGATAGAATCTGCAATAATTCTTTTAGCCTTGATCGTGTATTTTTGGTGCTTTGCTTTATCTGCAGCATCGTTCGGTTCTGGTACTTCTTCTTTGACAAATCTTGCTAGGTCATTCTCTTCAAGAATGAGTCCAATCTTATACTTCCAGGCATGAAAGTTTTCCACACCTTCTAGCTTGTCAACAAGCTTAGTGCTTCCAGACATCTTTTACCTGGAGCTAGGAAAATGACCAAAAAATGAAATTGCTCAAAATTGAATTTTGAACTTATTAGGAGGTGCGCTTGGCTGAGGGTGAGTAGCCTGGTGTGGTTAGATTTTAAAAAATCCAAATTTTACCCTTTCAAATTTGATCAGTGGATTTTTGGACTGGTGCTTCTGATTTTTGATACTTTTGGTACTCTGGTACTTCTGGTACTTTCGATACTCTGGTTTTCTGGTACTTCTGGTACTTTGTGAAAACTAGGGTTTCACTTTCCGGGAGATCTAGCCACTGAAAAGTTGTGCTGAGGATGCCAAAGTGATCCTTGAGGAACGACACACTTTTCTAGATGGTTTTGGGGCTGAAATTCTTCTTCAATAAAAAGCCCTAATTTGCATGTACGACAACAGTGACGTTTTTCTCTTTCTCTTGTGAAAGATGCTCTCTTCAGCTTGCCTCTGATACCATGTTAAGGTTTAAGCTATTATTAGGTTTCTTTTCAATTTACTAGATAACCATAACATAGATAGGATCACTGAGAAAAACACAATCACAAGGGACACATCATTTATCCCGGGAAACCCTCATGGGGGAGAAAACCCAACAAAAACTTCCTTAATATAGATAGCCAATACAATGCCAAGAGATAACTCAAACAAATACAGAAAGTCCTCTCCCAAGAATACACCTCTCTCTCTCTTCCTTCTTCTCCAACTGCAGCTCCGAACTTGTGCTCTGATGAACAAGTGAGTGTGTGTCCAAATGAGGCGCTAGCCTCTTTATTTGTACAATCTGGCAGGTGCTGAAGTGAGGTGTCTTTTCACTGGTAGGGCCGACTTCTCAATTTAGGTGGTTATAACCACTTTAATATATTCTTGGGTCAACTTTTCATTTAGCCCATTACAATTAGGGTTTGACCAATCCACAAAAGGGGATTTGGTCATTTACAATACCTGACATGATCAATCTGCAAAAAGGGGATTGATCTAGTGAATAATACATCAATAATAAATAGAATACTCTTTGTAGTTACAATATTTCAACAGTCCTCCTTGTGTCTCGTAGGGGTGAAGAATATGCAAGTGGCCTCATAAAGATTGGGATGTGGAAGCATAATGCCCAGACTTGGATCTCTCTCTTGTTGCTCTTGATATTGGTGTTGATGCAATTGGAAGTGGAATTGCCTTTTCTTCCAATCCATGCTCTAGTTTTGCTGACCGTGCATCTTGTTCTATTTTTCATGATAAGGATGAGGATCAGTATGACATGTATTAGGATATGTAATTGCAGTTGTCTTTAGCTCATGTTTTATTTCATTTTCATCACATATAGCCTCATGTATAAAGAGGTTGATTTTGGATGTATAGCCTCATTTATAAAGGCTAATTTTGGATTTTGTTGCTTGCATCATGTAATCATCTATGGGAGTTAATATAGACATGGTTTTCCTTCTAAAATGTGATTTATGTGTATCATTATTTTTTTCTTACAAGATAATGTGTTAATATATATATATATATATATATATATATATATATATATATATCACCACAGAAAAAAAAAGTGTAATTCTATTCATCCGGAGAGAACCAAATTAGATTTTGTAGGTGCACATAGCACGACCTAAACATGGGTGATAAGATCAGAAAAGAAAAAAAAAGACCTTGCAGAGGCCCAAAATCTTGTTGAACGACCATCGAGATGATAACATCAAAATAAGCTATCCAAAAATAAAAAATGTATCAGGAACAGTGAAAGAAGCATGAACTCTCGCCTCGCAGAAAAACCAACCAAGAGAGTAATCCCAAAGAAACCTTGGAGCCCGGACAAACCAGATCAGAGCGGTATGAGCGCACACACCAATAGAACTAGATAGCAGAGGTGCTGAAGAAAACACCACCCGCAGAAAAAACCGATGAGATGGACCAAAAAACTTAATGCCCAAAGAAAGGACCTCAAAGCGCTAAGCTGCCCACAACACTGCACACCCTTTGGAAATGACCTCAAAGCTCAGGCGACCACCAAACCGTGAAAAAAGGGGAGATGAGAGTTGAGACATTGGCACTGTTATCGCACAATTAGTACTTGTCCAAAGCCCAAGGCAAGTGGATGCAAGATTGACGTAACAGGGAGTGACCTATCACTGTCACCTTAATAGGAAACCCCTTTCTATTTAGGAGTATGTTACAGTACCCTAGGGTTACGTCAATGACTTGAGGGTTTGAGAAGGCTAAGGTAAAAGGTACAAGAAAGTCCCCCCCCTCTCACAGGTCACTCAAGTTAAAGGTTCTTTGTGTCTTATAGAGATGAAGAAAAAAGGAAATAGGGTGTACCTACCTAGAACATGACAACAAGCAGAAAAAAGTGGCAACTTCCAGCAACTTCCAAGTACCAAATGATGTTAGCGCTTCATAAGACCGTGAACCTTTAAAAAAGAAGTAAGCTGATATAAAATTGCAGCAAAGTAATTATTTACAACAACAATGAGTATTTTGTAACAACCACAATAATTATGCCTTGAATTTGCTTGAAAAAGACAAGGAAATATAACTTTAAATTGTCAAAATGATAACTACTTGTTAGAAGCAAAATTGGCAATGTTTAATCAGTTTTTAATGTTACTTTTGAGAGAAATTTGCTGATGTTAGATGGCTGTAGCAATCTTTTGCAACAATAGCAAGTTAGTCAATGAATTAGTCTAGTTAAAGGTTAGTAGAAGTTAGTAAATGTTTCAAGGAAGATAGTTTGAGAGTTGTTTTGATCAATCAATCACTATAGTGAGTAGACTAGTGCCTTTATAGGGTAATGGAGTCTTATAGATGACTGTTTTCTCTTAGAAGAAATGACACAATGATTATATTCACCTAAGGATAAGAGATGGATGGAAGAGGTGCTGGCTCTTCAAGGCCTCAAACATCCAAACCCTAAGGATAAACTTGCTAGAGTGTAAGCAATTATAGGCTCTAGCAAAATCTCCCTTCCTTAAACTATTGAAAGATACTTGAAGCAACAATGACTTCTAAAGTGCTAGTATTTAGGGCTCTAGAAGTTTACCTAGGTCAAAATCTTCTTAGCAAGGTCTAGCAAATGAAGAGTAAAGAAGTAGCAAATTAAGTCCTTTACTCCTAGGGTTTGTTAAGCAAGCAATTTCATAATCTTTAACATGAATAAGAAAATTTACCATAAACCTTTCAAATAAAATGAAGAATTGCAGATTTACTTCACCAAGAATAATCAAGCCATAAAACCCTAGAATGCCAAGTAACTCCACCAATAAATGATCCAAGTTGCAAAATTTAGGCTCCAAGAGAAAGTGCGTCTAGAATTTCAGCCAATAAACCCCCCAAAAGGTGCAAATTTCAGACCACACTACTTGTGTGATGAGTGATCATGAAAAAATGAGTGTCTTTTCTCTCTATTTATGCAGTTTCAATGACCTTTAATTAAATTTAGGTCATAAAAGGGCCGACCTGGCCAAATTACATCAAAAATCCAATTTTTACATAAATGAAATTAATTAAATCCTAATATCATTTCCAAGGGTGACGTCATGCCCTTCTAGGGTGACGTTAGGCCCCTAGGGTGGAACGTTGGGCCTCAAATGCAGAACGTTTGGCCTCCAAAGGCCCTGAATGCTGCCACACGTGCCAACTAGCACACGACTGCTCTCATAAATGCAAACCCTGACTCTGGATGACGTCTAGGGTCACAAAGGTGACGTCATGGGCTCTCAAAGGTCAACGTCTAGGTGGAAAGACAAGATCCCCCTAGGTCTAGGTCTGTCGGAGTGCCCTTGGTGCAACACCCTTCTTTCTTCCTAGTGCAAGTCTTTGGTGTCTCTCTGCCCCTGGTTGGGGTCATAGTGTCCATTTGTGAGCTTTCAGCCCCATGGAGGTTCGAGCTAATCGTTCCCCCATATATGTACTTGTCCACCGGGCAAAGTTCTGCAGCAAAAACAAGTACGCCCTCCAGGGGTTCATAAGTCACATGGATCATAACAATGTCAATCACATCTAATAATGAAATTACCGAAACATGTGCATCAAACCCCCCTTTACCCAAACAAATGCTGAAAGACGTTATGCAGTTTAACATGTCAGGTTTGGGGAAGGTCTCAGGGTGTCCTATTGGGCTAGTCCTCCTTAAGTTTGGGGTGTTTCCCAGGTGAGAGTCAATCTGGGTCATGTAAGTGTGTGTGAATTGCCATTGGGGGAGTGTCTGGGCATGGGGTGCAGTGATAACAGGGAAATGTAGATCTTACATGTGGGTGCCTTTGTAGAGGGCGAGCTGCATCTTATCATAGATTCCATTCTTTCCTAGCCCATTCAATGCTTTTTAGCTTTATTGTTTTTGATTTTTTTTCTTTTATGCTTCAAGGGAAGAGCTGGTGGACACTGTCCTGGCTTGGTGACCAGAGGTGACAACGTTACCCACAAGCATTTCACAGAGATGAGAAGGCTATCTTGTGATGAGACCCCCTTTCTCTTGGCTATGCCACCAAGAGCCACTACCTTGGTTTGGTGACCAGATAGATGGTAGTGTCATACCGCTACATGCCCATGGTCATAATAGGCCAACTCATGATGAGACCTCCCATCCACCAACTAATACCTTGAGTGTTATTATCTTATGGGTTCCCCTTTTCTTATTGAGAAGCCTTTTACTTCTTTCTCGGGAATCCCTGGGCGAAGCATCTCAAAGTTTTGTTTTTTGGCTCCTAACTCTTGTCAGCTACTTTTACCCACTGGGCCTTTAGCTCCCTCTTCCCACAAGGCAAGGTATAACCCTTCCTAGTGTGGCAAACCCAATGCCCAAACAAAGGTAGGGGGGAAAATGAGAGGGGTAAAGATGGAAAGTGATTAGTATGGAGGGAATGGACAATGAACTTTCATAGACCCACCCAGTGGCAACTCATCCTAAAGGGAGATCAACTTACTAGGGCATTATGTCACCCCCCCCAGGTATGAACAAGTTAAAGATCATAATTTCCAAGAAAACGTTATGAAATGAAGGGGAATTCAATGCAACATACTTAAGTGCTTCAATAATTAGAGTGACACATACCATGATACCTAGACTCATTACCTCATGGAGCAAGACTCACTGCTACTTCAAGACCAGGCCCCATTTCGGAAACTTCCAGAGGTTTCTTCGTTTCGTGCAACTTAGTATATAACCCACTTTGAGTGGGCCAAAAACTCTTTGGCACATGACAAGTGCATACACACTTCCATTTTTCATTGGCTTGAATGCTCCGAATATTGGATCCGGATTCCTTCACTATGCATGCATTCATTGAGGCATTGTGAAATGTGCTGATCGCTGTAGACATTCGTAAACCACCCTATAAATCTTCATGATAAAATGATGCAAAAATACCGGGTTTATCTTTAGATGGTGGTAAATTGCAATGTCGTTTTCCACT
Source organism: Picea engelmannii (assembly GCA_009831015.1). NCBI lineage: Eukaryota > Viridiplantae > Streptophyta > Pinopsida > Pinales > Pinaceae > Picea > Picea engelmannii. The sequence continues at coordinate 21,108 of ML789640.1, forward strand.
TTGTTAGACTTAATATTAGTCAATAGACAACTTTAGCTACTCTGTAATATGCAAATTCTCCCAAAAGATGATATTCATTAGATCATTGAAGAATTTTGAGGTTATTAGTGTTAAAATAATAGGTGTGCTCGTTTTCACCATAGACAATATCACTATATTGTCACCCAACCATAGGGACAAGGCCACCCTTGAGCACCTTAACCTTGACAGATAGAATAATTCTGAAAGCAATCACTAGAACCAATAGCCAACCAAGGTAGCATACCTCTCTCCAAAGCTAGCGCACCATGCAGAGAAACCAAACCATAAACCAAAGACCAAGTCACTACTGCAAAAACTGCAACTCTCCTCCACTCATGCGAATCACTAGTCCTTATGAGGTTGTGAGTGAGTGAGACCAAATGAGCTCAAGTGCCCTCTATTTATAGTGCTCCAGGTCAACTAACTGGGCTGACTTCTCTTCCTGGAGGATACTACTTTTAATATAAATTATTCTGTTGAGCCGACTTGTCTTCTAGGTTTGTTATTCATCCGTTAGGGTTTTTTTGGCTTCCTAGAATATTCTAATCTCGTCAAAGGTTACACGTGGAGGTTAATACCTCCCACAACTACTGTAACATCAACACTCCCTCTTAGCCAGGGAGGTATTAACGGTAATGGTCTTGAGCACAAACATACCATTCTGCTGGTAGCATCATCATAGCCACACAGGTTGTCTCATGTTCACACAAATCAAACCACGAGCAACATCATCACTATCCATCTAGCTGGGAATCATCTCCAATACTAGTGGTAGTCTCCATGGCAATTAGATAGTAGCATATAGTTGCTACAATGCTATCCAATAGAACACAACTCTGTCTATGCATAGTAGTACACAACTACTGCCCAGTGGTACACAACCACTCCTAGTAGCACACAACTACTAACAAGTGACACATAGTCACTACCAATGGAACACATCCACTACAGTCTCCAGAACAATCAAATCATATCATCTGATAGCATTCTGCATCAACAATGTCATCCACTGCATCACCTCTAAGCCGTACTAGCATGATGCGAATGCATCATATCTAAGTTGTACTAGCGTGATCTGGAGTATCATTTACATCATCTCTAAGCTGTACTAGCATGACATATCTAGCATGATGCCAATGCATCATATCTAAGCTGTATGCCACATCTAAGCTGTACTCGCGTGATGTAGATCAGTGCCTCACTGTGTCATTTGTAAGCTGTATGATCATCTCTAAGATGTACTAGCATGACATATCTAGCATGATGCCAATGCATCATATCTAAGCTGTATGCCACCTCTAAGCTGTACTAACATGATCATATCTAGCATGACACGAGCCCTCTGCATCATCTCTAAGCTGTACTAGCATGACCATATCTAGCATGATGCGGCTCACCAACATCGTCTCTCAGCTGTACTAGCATGAACATAACTAGCACGATGTCAATACATCATATCTAAGATGTATGCCCACCTCTAAGCTGTACTAGCACGATGCTCCTCAGGCCATTGTATCATCAACAACTCCAACCATCTATATCATATCTGAGTTGTACTAGCATGATCATATCTAGCATGATCCAAGCATCATCTCTAAGCTGTACTAGCATGATACAGATCCACAACTCACTGATAGTCCATGATGCCACATATCAGAGCTCCCTCCCAATCGAGGAAGTCATCTCCTCCCTTTCAACCAAGGGAGCAATCTCCACGAGCCGCAACTTGTCCCTAAAGTATGAAAATTTTATCTTGGACAGAGGCTTAGTTAAAATATCTGCTGCCTGTTCATCAGTGGAGATATACTAGAGAACCACTTCTCCCCTCTGGAATTTATCACGGAGAAAATAATACTTGATCTCAATGTGCTTCGACCTGTCATGGAACACTGGGTTCTTTGAGAGCTTCACACAGGTATGGTTATCACAATATATCATGGTCGAATCCAACACCTGATCAAACAGTCTAGAAACCAGCTTACGGAGCCACACTGCTTCCATACAAGCATCACAAGATGCAATATACTCTGCTTTTGCAGTGTTGAGTGCAACAAACTTCTGTTTCCTGCTAGTCGATGATATCATAACAGATCCCTGTTGATATTATGGTAGCTGTGGGAGGTATTAAACCTCCACGTGTAACCTTGACAAGAATGGAATATTCCGGGAAGCAAGAAGAAACCCTAAAGCATTGGACATAACCCTAGAAGACAAGTCTGCTAAAGAAAATAATTAATATTGAGTTTTAGCCTCTAGAAAGAGAAGTTGGCCCAGACAGTTAAGGAAGAGTAGTATAAATACAGGATGCCGGAGCTCATATGGACACACACAGCTCGCAATTGCAGAAATTTAGTCTGCACTGCAGAAATTTAGTAAGTGCGCAAGTCTGGAGAGTAGCTGCAACTGCAACTACTGCAACTAGTATTTTCGGTTTTAGGCTTGGACTTTCTCTTGGTTATGGTTTGGACTTTCTGCTTGGTACGCTAGCTCTGGAGAGTGGGACGCTACCTTGATTGGCTTTTGAACCTAGGGTTTGCTTCTGGAATTATTCTCTCTATCAAGGTTACGGTGATTGGGGGTGGCTTCGGCCTATGGTTGGGTGACAATATTGCTATATTGTCCATGGTTAAACGAGCACACCTATTATTTCTAACAGTGATCCGTAGGATCTTTTAATGACTTATGGTTGAGTTTTAATTTTGCATGCGTTAATTAACCATTTGAGAAAACTTAGTGAAGAATGAGGAAAGAAGAGGCATTATGACAGCCATATATACATTTGCAGATCTGAAATGAAAGAATAAACAACAAACCATAACACGCAGATTGATAACGGAGTTCGGCACAACTTTGCCTACGTCTCCGGGCCTTTTCTCTGTGGGGGAGGCTTCTTTATTTCTGTTCAAAAGCTCAAAAGTACATTGCTGCAATGCCAAATGGCTACAAGACTGATCCAGTCATGTTCGTCCAGATCTCTAGAACCCAGCAAAGAAAACGGCACGCAAAACGGACGTCTGGAGCTCCCAGAAATGATTCGACAGTGTCTCCTCCTCAAAAGCTTCTCTGCCTCACAATGGCTTTGGCTTGGCTTCTCCTCAGCATAATTCTGCTCTGAATGCCCCCTCTATGACCTCAAACATGCCTTGGTTATATAGCTGGGAAGTTAGTTGCTCATCTCCAACTTCCTCCCAAAATTTAGGCTCCAAAACTACCCAATAACTCCCAAAAACTATTAAAAATAGGCTTAATTACAATTAAAAACCAAAAATTGGTTATAAAACCCACTTTATAGTTATAAATCGGGCCTAGCCCCTTCTCCCTAGGCACGCGCCCCCTAAACAGGGTCATATGGGTTCATATGGCCAAGCGCTAGCCCAAAGGGCTAAGCGCTGGCCCCTCTCCATACAATACTTTGCAATATATTTCATATTGTAGGTTTTATATCATAAGCAATAATTTGGTGTATTGGCAAAAGACCATTTCTTAAGGTGTTGGGCTTGGTGGTGGTCATGG
>ML789640.1:25387-81823 GCA_009831015.1 Picea engelmannii
ATATTAATTAATATTTCCATTTTAATCTTACTAAGCCCTAAAACAAAAATACAAACCCCACTCAAACCCAAACTCATAAACCAAAGGGTGAAGATCAAACAAGGGGTTAGGAAGGACAAAGGGGTTTTCTTAGTGGCAAAATATGTCCATATGATTATCAAGGTGACCAATAAACTTTATCATCATTGCATAAGGTTTACATCACACAATGTGGTCATGCCCATTTTCATGGTCTCTCCTAGGTCCTATGGACCATCTTGGGAGAGAGGAAGAGGATCACACACCAACACATCTTGGTATTACACCAAGATCTACCTGGTCAAAGACCAGGTTGCCCCATAACACATTTGAGGTCTTACCCACCAAGGTACAAGACTAAGGATCAACCCATGCTTTAGGCATGGGTACCCTGGAACACATCCAGGGGCCCTAGAATACAATGGGTACCCTAGAACACATCCAGGGGCCCTAGAATACATCTAGGGTCTTTACTGCTTGGTCCCAAACCAAGAACCCCAGTCATCTACTGGGGGCCCATACAAGGGTCTTTCTGCTTGGTCCCAGACCAAGAACCCCAGCTATCTACTGGGGGCCCTCACAAGGATATTTTTCCATGGCTCTAACTGCTTGGTCCCAGACCAAGAACCCCAGGAGTGTACGGGGGGCCCTAGTCCACAAATAGGGTCTTATGCCATCCTCCAAGAGAATGGCTCTTGCAGCTGCATTAAATTCAACAATCCGGGGCAATTATTCTTCAGTGCTTGAGAATAATAGTCCAGATAGCCCATGGCTGATGTTTTACTTTCTGAGGGCAGATGCTCTTCCAGATCTCACAGATGTGAGTGGAAGAATGACCCAGATGATTCAGTTTATATCATGATATTGTTTTATGCAGGTTGGTATCAGATGATATGATTGCTGTGGAGACTGTATGTTTCTGGACAATAGATGTATGCTACTGCGGTGGATGTGTTCCACTGGTTGTGACTATGCGTCACTAATTAAGTAGCCGTGTGCTACTTGGTGTGGTTTTGCACCACTGGATAGTAGTTGTGTACTCCTATGGATAGACACAATTGTGTTCTATTGAATGGCATTGTTCTGATTGCCATGAAGACTATCAATAGTGTTGAAAATGATTATTAGCTAGATGGATAGTCAGTGTGCTGGTGAACAGAAATTCTCCAGGTCGAAAATGGTTCAGGACATTTATTCTTCTAGGGCGTATGTTTGAATTAGAAGAATAGTCCTTGTAGCCCATGGCGTGGCTTCCAACTTCTGTTGGAACAATTATTCTTCTAGGACATATCTCTGGATCAAAATAATAGTTCTTGTATCACTCTATGGAGTGAGTGACTTTTTCAACATCATGCCTAATTACTCAGATGGAGTATGGCTTCGAGAGATGATGCAGGTGATGCTATCAGATGATACTGATAGTGATGATGGTGCTCGTGATTTAATCATGAGATAGCCTGTGTGGCTATGATGATGCTACCGATCGAATGGTATGTTTATGCTCAAGACCATTTCCTTCAATACCTCCTTAGCTAGGAGGGAGTGTTGATATTATGGTAGCTGCGGGAAGTATTAAACCTCCACGTGTAACACTGAAAAGAATAGAATATTCCAGGAAGCAAGAAGAAACCCTAAAACATTGGACATAACCCTAGAAGACAAGTCGGCTAAAGAAAATAATTAATATTAAGTTATTAGCCTCTAGAAAGAGAAGTCGGCCCAGACAGTTAAGGAAGAGCAGTATAAATACAGGATGCTAGAGCTCATATGTGTTGATGATTGCAGCTACATGAGACATTCTCCGACTTACAAACCTGAGAGAAAGCTCCTGAGAGGGGTGTGTGGTTCCTATCTGAGACAGAGCTGGAACGTAGAGATGGCCTCCTCCTTACAGAGAGTTGAGAAGAACTCCATATGATTCTCCTGTGTAACGCAGTGAGAAAGGAGATCTGCAGAGTTGGACGTGCCTATAGCTGAGCACAAGGTGAACGTGTGAAATCCCAAAGTGATGGGTGCATCATCATGAGAACAAAAATTAAGATGATGTATTAGCCTCCTCTAAACAGAAGAGTTGATGAGAAACTCCAGATGACTCTGCTGTGTAATGCAGTGGGAAAGAAGATCTGTTGAGTGGACGTGCATGTGGACGAGCACAGGTGAACGTGATCCTAGTGGCTGAGCACTAGTGAAGAAGTGGTTCTTTTGTGTAATGCAGTGAGCCAGAGATATGGACATCCCTATGGATGTGTCCCTAGTGGATGAGCACTAGTGGGTATATAAGGTCCCTTGCTATATTGTTCAAGAGTTAGACCTGCCTGTAACCCTAATTGTATTGTAAAGGGTACAGGTCGGCCCCACCTTAATGTGATTAATAATAAATGTAAAAGATAATTGATCTGGTTAATATTAATTATATTGTGAGCTAGTGAGGTCGGCCCTGTTGTGCCAATAGACACTTCTGTTGACAGGTTCAGTCTAGTATAAGTAAAGGTAAATTCCCCATTGCGGAATCATATCTTTCATGTGTGTTTGGAAATTTCAGCAAGTACATCTTCTTGGGAAAAGTGCACACCTCTCTTGGGCGCTAGTCTTCTAGGGTTTGAGCACCCACTTGTGTGCTAGGTCTTATTGGTGGTAAAGGTCTTTCTCTTGAAGAATATAGCAAAGGATTTCTTTAGGTTTTCTTCCCTTGTTGAGAAGGGTTTCCCAGGATACTTGTGTTCTTGTGCATGGTGTTTCTTCTTGTGATCTTGGTTGCTGCAACATTATTGTTTATGGTTAAGACAAATGCTAAAATGGAATGAACTTCATGCTTAACCTAGCTTATTAAAAAAATCAACAATATGGACACACACAGCTCGCAACTGTAGAAATTTAGTCCGCACTGCAGAAATTTAGTAAGTGCTCAAGTCTGGAGAGTAGCTGCAGCTGCAATTACTGCAACTAGTATTTTCGGTTTTAGGCTTGGACTTTCTCTTGGTTATGGTTTGGACTTTTTGCTTGGTATGCTAGCTCTGGAGAGTGGTACGCTACCTTGATTGGCTTTTGGACCTAGGGTTTTCTTCTAGAATTATTCTCTCTGTCAAGGTTAAGGTGCCTGGGGGTGGCTTCGACCTATGGTTGGGTGACAATATTGCTATATTGTCTATGGTTAAACGAGCACACCTATTATTTCTAACAATCCCAAACTGAAACATATACCAAAACTACTCTTTCTGTCATCTGCACTTCTTGCCCAATCTGAATAGTAAATCCATGCTACTATACTTCACTGTTTGAGGCATATTTCAAATGATAGGTTATCGTCCCATGGAGATATCTCAAGATATGCTTTGCAGCTATCCAATGCTCATGTCTGGGTTCCACTTGGAACTGTCTCAACATGTTCACAACAAAGCAAATGTCTGGCCTGGTATTTACCAAATACATCAATGCGCCAATCAACTGCCGGTACAAGGACAAGTCTACTAGATCAGAATCAGAGTCTCTCAACTTCCTCTGATCTATTACCATGGGAGTTTCCATGGATTTGCAATCCATCATCCCAAACCTCTGAAGGATCTTTACAACATACTTCCCTTGTCCTAGGAAGACTTCACCATGCTTCTGCCAAACTTCTAGTCCCAAGTAGTAGTGCATGAGACCAAGATCCTTCATGTCAAATTCTGAGGCTAGCTCCTTCTTACACTGAATAATGAGAGGCTATGCACCAGTCAGGAACAAATCATCAACATATAACAGTAGAATCACAAGTGCATTATTCACAACATTGTAATAAAAGTTTGGATCGACGTGACTCTTGGAAAATCCAAGTCTTGTCAAATAGCTATCAATATGTGCATACCAAGTTCTTGGAGCTTGCTTGAGTCCATACAAGGCCTTCTTCAATCTGCATTCATGGGTTTCTCTTGGGTGTACCTCAAAACCTTGAGGTTTCTCTATATATACCTCTTCCTCAATTACTCCATTGAGAAAGGTGGTCTTTACATCCATTTGATGTAAACTCCAACACATGGATGCTGTTAGAGATATGATGGCTTTGATAGATGTATATCTGCCAATCGAAGCAAACGTTTCATCATAATCTTCTCCCTCCTACTGGGAAAAACCTCTACCCACAAACCTTGCCTTGTATTTACCTATACTCCCATCTACTGCATGCTTTATCTTATAAATTCACTTTGAAGTGACTATAGAGTTTTCTTTCGGTCTAGGCACAACTTCCCATACATCAATTTTCACAATAGACTGATATTCTTCCATCATGGCCTCCTTCCATTCTTTTTGCTTGACTGCTTCCTCAAAGGTGGAAGGTTCATCATTAACGAGACTTTTCATGAGTGTCGCATAACTGGAGAACCTTTTGGGTTTCTTGCTTTGTCTGAAGGTGCCACTAGGAGCTTTATGCTTTTTTGCTTCCTGCAAGGTGGATTCAAGCCATGTTGGTCTCTTTCTAGCCTTAGGTGCAATAACTAGTTCCACAGGTTCATGTGGTGGTTTTGGTTCTTCACTGGGGTGTTCTGGAGAACATGTGCTATCTTCTTTGGTGTCTTCATGTTCCTCTTATTTGTTGGAGTCTACAGAGTCTTCTATAGATTTCTTAAATGCAATCCTTTCATCAAAAGTTACATCTTTGCTAATTTCAACCTTTTGTTGACCTGGAACATTGATTCTATATGCTTTTGATGATTCACTATATCCAATGAATATACCTTTCTTTCTTGAAGGTTCCAACTTCTTTCTCTTATCCTTGGGGACATGAATATAGACGGGGCATCCAAAGATTCTCAAGTGTTCAACACTTGGCTTCTGTCCGGAGAAGGCTTCTTCTGGAGTCATGTTCTTCAGTATATGATGTGGACTTCTTTTCTGAACATAAACGACTGTCATAACTACGTCTCCCCATAGGAACATGGATAAATTCTGGTCATTCATCGTTGCCTTGACCGATTCTTCAATAGTTCTGTTCTTTCTTTTAGCCACACCATTTTGTTGAGGATTGTGAGGGACAATGAGCTCCCTCCTAATCCCAGCTTCTTTACAAAAGGAAACGAGCTCCTTGGAGGTGTATTCCCCTCCATTATCAGTTCTTATAATCTTGATCTTCTTATCTGTTAGATTCTCTACTTTAGCTTTGAATTCTTGGAATTTTCTAAATGCTTCATCCTTAGTCTTTAACAGATATAACCATGTCTTTCTTGAGAAGTCATCTATGAACGTCACATAGTAAAGAGAGCCTCCCAGATACTTATAGGACCACATACATCTGAATGTGGTAGGTCTAAGATTTCTTTTGATCTGTTCTCACTGCTTGGGAGTGGTTTCTTAATATTCTTCCCAAGTACACATCCTCTACAAACGCCTTCATGCACAGATTGTAATTCTGGTATGCCTACAATCATCTGTTTTAGAGATGGCAAAGCTTGATAATGAAGGTGAGCATACCTTATATGCCATAACTCGCTAGGGTTGATTTCATCAGGTACAAGAACTTAAATATTATGACCTAGGAGTTTATACAATCTTCCTTCACGAATTCCAATGACTTTAGCGTCTTCTATCTTTGAATCTTTAGACCATACAAAAACTTTTCCATCTACGAAAGCTACTTTATCTCCTTTCTCTTCCAAACAAGAAATACATACTAGATTCTTTTTCAAACCAGGAACATATAAAACATTACTGAGATGAAGAGTTACTTGATTCCATCTTGATAGTAGCTTGTCCAATTCCCTTGACTGCATAAGAGTTTTTGTCTCCAAGCTCTACTTTACTTTTTGAGGTGTTTCCTTTTCCATCATGCTTGAGATATTTTTACGGTCACCTGTCATATGCCTTGAAGCTCCACTATTGATCAACCACATATCATCTTCAATAGATCCTGTAAGAGCTGAGTAGTAGAAGAAATCTGCTTCATCATGTTTGGCCTTCTTTCAAGGTTCTTCATCTTTGGTAGTTGACGCATGGTGTCTCTCCTTTCTCTTCTTTGTTAGTTTAGGAAAATTTCTTTTGTAGTGGCCATATTCATGGCATTCAAAGCATTGTACTTTTGACATATCTCTTTTGAATTTCTTTCTTGAATCAAATCTTTTCTTACCTCCATGTCTCTTGAACTTTGTTGCAAAGGCTTGAGCATCTTCTTCCTTTTGAGGCTTTCCCTTAGAGTTCAACCTTGTCTCTTCTTGTGCGCAACTGGTCCAAAGTTCTTCTAGCATTGGAAACTCCTTTCTTGTATTCATGCTTGCAACAAATGCATCCTATGATCTAGAAAGACCATTGAGTGCTATATTCACAACTTCCTTTTTTGGGATAACTTCTTCAATAGCTTGTAGTTGTTCTCTCAACCGAGAAATCCTCACAAAGTATGAAGCTATAGTGTCATCCTTAGTCATCTTTGTGTCACGAAGTTCATTCTTTAGACTCATTACTTGTCTAGTATTTCTGACCGAGAAAAGGTTAGTTAGGGCATCATACATCTTCTTGGATGAGTCAAGGTGAGATATGTAGGGAATCAAGTGGTCTTTTTTACAGAGTCCACTATGATACTCATAGCGTTGATGTCATTGTCCTTGAACTTCTCCATTGCTGCAATGTTCTGAGGTTCCTTCTCTTTTCCTGCTTCAAATTGTGGTTCCATAATCTTTCCTTTCACAATATCTAGAACTTTATATGGCAAGGATGAGGTCAATCCTTTTCTTCCATGCTCTGAAGTTTGAAGCCCTTTCTAACTTGTTTTCTGACTTCATGGAGTAAGTCATGACTGCGTTGACTTTGACCAAAAACTCAACCTTGACGCCTTTGCTAGCTGAGAGTACCGGGAGGTGCACTAGACTAAGGTGCACTAGAATATCCAGGAATTAGGTCAAGCGCTTCACTTAATGTGCCTCAACAAGAGGGTTAGGGTTTTGTTGCTGTAGCAAAACTCTGACTGCAACTGCAACTGGTGCTACAACGAGCAGATAATCTCCCAATAGACCTTCCAGTGGTTAGATTGTCTGAAGATAGTGTGGGCCCATAACCTGTTAAAATAATAGGTGTGCATGTTTTCACCATAGACAATATCACTATATTGTCACCCAACCATAGGCACAAGGCCACCCTCAAGCACCTTAACCTTGACAGATAGAATAATTCTGGAAGCAATCACTAGAACCAATAGCCAACCAAGGTAGCGTACCTCTCTCCAAAGCTAGCGCACCAAGCATAGAAACTAAACCATAAACCAAAGACCAAGTCACTACTGCAACAATTGCAACTCTCCTCCAGTCATGCACATCACTAGTCCTTATGAGGTTGTGAGTGAGTGTGAGACCAAATGAGCTCAAGCACCCTCTATTTATAGTGCTCCAAGTCAACTAACTGGGTTGTCTTCTCTTCCTAGAGGATAATACTTTTAATATAAATTATTCTATTGAGCCGACTTGTCTTCTAGGTTTCTTATTCATTCATTACGTTTTTTCTAGCTTCCCGGAATATTCTAATCTCGTCAAAGGTTACACGTGGAGGTTAATACCTCCCGCAGCTACCGTAACATCAACAATTAGCACATCATCATTTATGGGGATGATGTCCTGCATTTTGTCTTAAAGTTTGTCACAATCCTATTCTATTAGTTGATGTCTTGATGAGTATTTTGATTCTTTTGGTCTTGGAAAAACTTTGAAGTTTGGACTATTCACCTCAGGGCTTACTCAGACATGTTGGTAGTCATATTTCTAGTTTAGAAACCTTCAACCTTTATTCTCTAAAAATGACTTGACATGAGAAAAGTGCAAAGGAAGTTGGATTTATCTCTACCCTTTTGCACTTTGGACATCTAGAGTCATAGCTTTGAACCAAGGGTGTGCTAGAGGTTTCTCTCTTGTTCTGTAACAGTCCACTCTTCACTTATAGAATCGGCAACTGAACATGCATCTGTTTAGGTTTTTAGCCTAAAGTGTTGAATACAAATACACAATTAGTGCTGTTATTTTAAGGGAAAAGAGGTGGTCTGGCATAAAGTTGAATTATATACTATGATATATGAATAGATTGGTATGAGAATTTTAGCACAGGAACCTTATAATTAGGATGTTCATGTATGATGTCCAGTGAGGATAACATGGATAGAATAGCTCAGTTACAGGAGGTAGAAACGAAAACAGGAGATTAAAAGTTTTCATTAGTTTAAAAATGATAATAGGATATTGGCATATGGACTATTACCAGCCTGCTGTTTTGTTTACAGTCCAATGATTTTTGATGGGTATGATTGTCTGCAAAGAGATCAAGATGAAATTTTAAGCAACTCCAGATAATTGAATCTAATGCTTGTTCCAGTTCATATGAATCCACAAGTAATTGAAGTTAGACATGAACTAAATAATAGCATTAAAATTGGCAATCATTATTGTTGTAACAGTTCGTTCATGTTTACTGTCAAAATGAAGACAAATTTATCGGTTCTGGATTTGTATGTAGATTATATAACATGATGGTTTTGTTTTGGCAAAAATGGTGAGCTATGGGCCACGAGTTAACAAGTTTCTTTCTCATGTATTTTGGTGATAGGATCACACACCTGTGATTTGATATATCTATCTGGGGAGTTGGAGCCCTTCATAGTTAAGTACCCATGATCTTGATTTAAAATTAATAACAATATTTTCATTGAACATCATGCATATTTGGCCCTAAGTTATGTAAATTTCTGCATACCTGCTTTTAATATTATCATATTATATTTGAATTAGTAATATCTACAGGTCCATAGATTTCTAGTGCCCAGATTGCTGTGTATTCATGCCCAACAGCTGGAAATATATAAGATGATCGTTGATAAAGACAGACATATGGGAAGGACGTTGAACTTTGTCATTGCTTTTCTTCCTTTTTGCAGTTGCACATGGAATATATAACTCTATAGTATAGTCAATCTCCTTGTGTTTGAGTCTATTTTTAGAATGCTTATTTCAACCTCTTACTTGGCCCATATTCTTTGACATGACAGTTTGAATTCTCTGTAAGAGGGTCTTTTACACTAACAAAAGATATTATTTTGAAAAGTTCTGGATTACTATTTGAAATTCAAATCCATTGATCTATATTAAAGTGAATCTTGTTTTTGGTAGTGGACCAGCCAGGTTTGATTGGGATAGGGAAAGTCAAGCTTGGATATATCGGCGGACAAAGGCAAATTTGTTAACCTTGATGGAAACTGAACTAAGTAATCTCTTAAATACATCTGTCACCCTTGCAGCATAGATCCTTCTATGATTTGATTTCCCAAGTTTAAGGCATGTGTGCCTAATTGTATTTGTAGTACCCAAGCATAATGCAATTATATCCAATAGCTATTGTAAATTGTGTTTAGCTGTTGTTTAGATAAGTAAATCGTTCTTTTTTGACATTCTTATGGATTCCTTAATTTATGGAGGCAGAATTCATAAATGGTTGGACATCTTGTTCACTGGTAAATATCAAATGATTATGTGAACTTCAGCAGTGATAGGCGCTGGCTTGAATTTTGGCTGGTACAATTATAGAATACCTTTTGAAATTTTACAATTATAGAATACCTTTTGAAATTTTCGTTCTATTGTTTTGCTATTATCATAAATGCTACTATTGGAATCCTTGTTTAGCCATTAGTGCTAGTGAAGTCTATACATCAGTAATTTTTCCTTTATATCATTTATTATGATCCACTTGCTATTAGCATGGATGTTACCCTGCATTAGTAGGTAGTTGTTACTGACCAGATACACTGATGCGTTGTTTTTAAATAGGACACATATCTTATTCTTAAGCTCTACTCCATTATTTTGTGTAGATTTGATGGTTCATTTAGTTCATCATCTGATTGATATGCATACATAAAGTCAATAAATTAAATATTGACATATTCTCCTTCATTACCATAATATCTGTTTGGGGAAATCTTTCTTAATATGAGCATAGATCCATCAATCCAAGATCCATCAACCCTGGATCAATTAAGAAGGATCCGAAAGAAAGCAAGGTGCAAACCTCTCAGTGCTTGAAAGATCCAGGGTTAAGGTGGATCTATACTGGTTTATATATATACATTTTTGTTATATATTCTTTTACATTGTGGTAATTAATGGTGGGCTTATTATTATTATTTTTTTTTGTATTACAGACTTCAACAGTTTTGTCATTTTGAATTATAGGTGTTATACACATCTCATCCATTCTGCACTGTAGAGTGCGTCTTGCTTCACTAGGTGCAATTACCGACAACCCTTAGATTGAAACTTTGGAACATGAAACCTTTCAACCCAAGGCATTGCTTTGTAAGTTGTATTTGATGAATATCCAATTTTTTGTAAGTGCATGTTAGAAAGAATGCTCAAAGTGAATGTTGTAGTCCTAAGTATATTTACAATGGAGACACAAGACATGCTCTGTAAAAGACACAATTCTATTGAAGGACACTCAACTTGTTCATTACATGAAAAGTAAGGATCCGCAAATGGTGAAGTAAGCCATCCATTTATTCGACACCTTATGTTACTCATGATTTGGAAGGACACTACTGTAATATTTAAATGGGAGTTACAAATCTAGTTAAACAAACTGAAGGACAAACACTGTATTAAAACAGACCGAAGGACAAACACTATATGAAAGGATAACATAAAATTTAAGACAAAATGCCACTATAAAATGAAATCACAAGGAAACACTTCACTATTTACCAAATATGATGAACCCAATATTCTACAACCGCAACTAAAGTACGCACTATTCTTCCCCCCCCTTCCCCAATTTTAGGACCAACCTGCCCCCAGTTTCTATTATAAACACTACTATTTGGAAGTAGATTGTGTTATCCACCTAGCCTGTGAATGCAAGTTTCCCCTTTTTGTCAGCTACGTACATTGTAGTTTTCTTCTGTCAAGTAGTCTGCGTTCTGGTGTCAAGGATTGTATCCTTTGGGACTGGAGGTAGAAAATCTTGAATAGTATTCTATGGGTGTACAATCTACACATTCTCTTCCAAGTGTGGCAGCTCATAGTTTGAGGTTGTTGACAGTGGACACTAACTCGAGTATTTAATACCAAGAAAATTTGGCTTATCTAAGCAGACGGTATTCAGTTCAATAACTTGTTGAATTATACAAGGTCCATATCGAATAGGGTTGAGCTTGTGATGGTGTTGACGTTTGAACATTTGTCTATTCAGATGCAACTGGACATTGTCTCCCACTTGTTGGACACGATGGTTATTTGGTTTGTGTTTTGCGTAGTAGATCTCTGATTTTTATGTGCATCTATGCTAAACATTTGTAAAAACGATTAATTTTGTTTGGTTCTTTTACTCGTGTAGCAGACAGAGTGAGAAGTGTATATGGAAGTTCATATGATTTACCATTTATACCAATAATAGATTGCAAAATGTGAATGGCTACAAGATACATGTTTACTTCTTACTTTAACGAATTTTGGCTTTTCTTATGAGCCCCTCCTCAATCAGCGCTGTTTAGATTTTCTCACCTATGGTAATGAGGCTTTGTCCGCCCTTGAGATATAGCATGAATGGTGTCGGTAGTAGCCTCACAACCAATGCTTTTGTTTTCTTTATTTCCTTTTTAGCTTTGGACTTGTGTGAACCAATATTTTGCTTGTCATTTGAAGCGGGTGCTTCAAGACATTGTTGATGCAGAATTCTGTTAGCAGATAATCGATTAATCGATTAGCAATCCAACACAACGGTTAGGTTTAGTAGTAAAGATTATTGAATCAAAGAGACTTAAGCGCCAAAGGTCGCAACCATTGTCTTGGTGACAAGCTGCTTCAGACTTGACCCGAATGCAGGGTGTATGCAATTTTAAAATTTGAGGGTTAGAAAGGCTCCGAGTTCCTCATTTACTTGTAGCAATAGAGCCGAAATAATTTGCGACCAAACCCCGAGAGTCCTTGTTCTCTGAAATTGACGTATTGACCACTAATTAAAAAAAATATTTCTTTTGTTATAAATTTATGTTTGATGTCATATTTGTTTGTCTTATCTCAATCTTTCAGGTCATGTCTTGGGACCAAGTGCCAAAATATATATAAAGTCAAATCCATTATATAGATTAATTTAATATTATTAATTAATGAAAGGTTTTCATTTTGGTGCGTTTCTAATTTGGAAATATATTTTTTGAAGACTTGGTTTGTTTATTCAATTAATCTAATGAAGCTGATTTATTGATTCAATTAATGTAATGAAGTTGATTTAATTGATTTTCTGTATTAAAGATTAAATCTAAAAAGAAAATGATAAAATGATAGAATCTTGATTAATTGATCAATTTTTAATTTTTAATTTTTAATCTCAAGTTTATAGTAATATTTAATAAAGCAAATAAACAATCTTCTAAATACAAATAATTTGAAAAAACTAAAATCATTTGAAAATCATATTTAATAAAGTAAATAAACAATCTTGTAAGTTAAATACAAATATTTTAAAAAAGCTAAATCATTCGACTTTCATGTAATTATTGGGTGAAATGCAAGGTGTTGAATAAAATATAAAATATAAAAGTAAACCAGGAATACATAATTTTTTTGGTAAATAAGGTTATGAAAATCTCAATAAATATGTTTGAAAAGGTGGACATAAAACTTGAAATCATTATCTACTTCTATTAAGTGACATGCAAACCACAAGAAACTATCACACTTATGTCACAATCTTATCTCCAAAATGTGGAGAGACCTTCAAATGCTAGTATCACTTTGTATCTAACAATAACTTGCTAATATTAGGTCCACAATTTTGGGTTTTATATTAGGTGTTAAACTACCTCGAAACCCAAGGCCTAAATTATGTATTCAAATATAATTTCCATCTCGTACAACTGCCAATTGTACCCAATAGCTAGTGTTTTCCAATTCATTGAATGACTTGTGATAAATTGCAAGATGAAAAAGAATCCCTAAAACACGTGTTGTGTTCCCAAACTTTTTCTTCACTAGATTTTCTCATGCAAGAAAACTCCCATCCTCTAAACTTAAAAAACATGACAACATTAGATTTCATAATTTAAAATATAAAAAATAATAAATGATTGGAAAGAGTGTTGCCTTAACTACTTTTGTGTAAACTTGCAAAATTTTAAAGGTATTAGAAACAAGTTAGTGTGTGTGTGTGTAGAAGTAAGGTGATTGAAGAAAGAAAACAAAGAGTGATGGAGAAATTGTCACTTGGAATGAATGCTCCCTTTTTATTTTTTTTTGTTTTTATTGCTCATATATTTCTTATTTCTCACACATGCATTTAATATCAAAATCTAACAAACTAAAAAAAAACAAAGTGAGGAAACTTGAAAAAGGTTCTTATGATGAAGTTTTGGTATTAATCAATTTTGAAGAGGTCAATGCTTCAATAAACTTTGTGTTGAGTTGTGTACCACCCAACCTGACTAAACAACTATGATAATGTTGCAAATCAACAACTTGTTGACCACTTGTTGAGAAGTCAAATCTTTGTGGGGGTTGCAACACAACCTCACTTTCACCAATCTAGTTGTCCTCTTGTGGACAAAAGAAATAAGTGATAATAAAGAATATTAATTGAATAAATGAATTATGAGGAAAATTGCCTTGGTAGCCATGGTGAGCATGTGAAGTGTAACACACCCATGGTGGGACGTAAAAATTTCATTCTTCTTAAGAAAATCAACACTCTCATTCGAGGTCTCTATTCCATTCTGCTCTTCGCTAGGGCTTTTCAGCCACGGTCTCCATGCTCTGAACCGAGCTCAGAGCTGGCAAAAGTCTTCTCCCAAGTTCTTCGGGTTCTTCCACCCCTATGACCAGACGCCAAGACGCCAAGATAACATGCGCCAAGACAACCACTGCGCGAATCCTTCGGAGTGGTAAATCTCAGTTCACAATCTGACGCCACGTGTCCTAAGGGATTTCGACGACCTTGATTCACTTCGGGTCTTCGGTGTTCAGGAGTATAGAACGATCCAAAGCCTTTTCTCCCAGAGGTACTCCGTACCTGAAGTTATCGATAGTTCCATGCGTCCCTCGTAATCGACGACTGTGATCCACTTCAGGACTTCGACATTCGGGAGTTTCAAACATTCCAATGCCATTTTCCTCCGAAGTACTCCGTACCTAGAGTTACAGATCAAGCACCACGCGTCCTCCTCCCAACAGATGGTTCCGATGGACTTCGACACTTCGAAACTTCACTCCTCGCGAAACTTCACTCCTCGCGTTCTTTCGGAGTCCCGAAGTCCCGGACTCTTGGAATCCCAGTGATTTCACCAACCATGTGGGCGAGGTATGCATGTGTCAGGGGCTGACATGTAGTTGGGTTAGGGGAGACGCGTGCCCTTGTCTCTCCGGTTTGATCGTCTTTCTACCTCCCTCAAGTTTTCACGGTCATGATCCGACCAATATCGATTTGTTCATCGATCGACGATTCATAATGATTGCGGGGCCCTAACATGTTCACTCTTTATTGGAGAGCTCAATCTCCACAATATGAAAAGTACTCGCCCAACTCGGTCTAATCGTGGTCGTTGATCCTCCACTCAGACGAGATCAACGATGTTGGTGAATTGTGGTCCGTGAACTAGCATGTCCGCTAATTTCACCTTCATGCTTTGCAATGATTCCCCACTATCGATCTCCATTCACAGATCGACGGTTCACAACGATTGCGAGGCCCAATCTCCAAAATCTGGGAAGTGCTTGCCTGACTCTATCTAATCATGGTCATTGATCTTCCCTCCCCAACGAGATCAACGACGTTGGTTGATTGCAGGTCGTGAACTAGCATGTCCGCTAATTTCACCTTCGCGGTCTGCAATGATTCCCAACCATCGATCTAATTGAGCGGTTGGTGTTTGATTCGTTAACTCCAGTGGGTCTCTGAGTTGATCTAACGACTGAGATAGGTTTTCCTCTCGATGAACGGTTTGCATTCATCTCCTCTGTAATGTTCTTGATTCATCTATGGCTCTTGTTACTCAGGGAGTTTGGGTAACTTTGACTATCATGAAGTTTGACATTCCAGGCATCGAACTCCCGAAACTCCGAAACCATTATGAACTAGCTCCCTTCGGACTTAGTGCAGGGTTCCTTGACCCAGGTCACACAGACCTTTAGATGACTCTTGGGCTATGAGTTCTACACTTAGTCGGGTTTTAGTTAAGGCCTTGGGCGTAAGATCAAGATCTCTCAGGCTACTGGTTTGAAGGAAACACCTTCCTAATTCGCAGAACCTTAAATTCTGAAACATGGCGGTGTAAACTCGTGAGGTTATCGAGACGGTAGTAGTGCCAAGAGGCTTGCTCCGATTTCCGGATCTGTGAGGTAGCTCCTTGGGGAAAACACCTTCAAGAGTTAACTGGAGCATACGGAAAAAACATAACCATAAGTTCTCAAGGAAGCCAACACATATACATAATTTAACCTTTTCAATGCATAAACCATTTACAGATAAGTAAATACATGCATGCAACCATTAATTCCCAATTCAACACATAAAGTATGGAAACACTTATCAGAACCAAATAACGTGAAGCAACTGCTGGAAGGGGTGCCCGTTTCCACCCAACCATAGGCTCAGTCACTTCTAACGGATTTACCACTAGCCACACCCGAGCTAGACCATGATGCTTTTAGATTGAATCTCTTCTTCCAGCACAGAAATAGATAGGGATGAAGGTTACTCTCCTTCTCCCGATTGAGTTTCTATTTCCCGCGATTAGAACACACTCTTTTCACAGTTCTTCCTTGAACCCGAGAGCTCCATCTCTCGTCTTTGCACTCTTCATCGATTTTCCTCTCTTCGAGCCCCATGCTTTCCTTTCTTTCCTTTTTCTAGCAAGATTGCATGTGGCCCGAATTCCTAGTCCGTGGTCAAGTCTGGAATCCTTACAGATGGGCGGTCTGCCCCATGCCCTCATTAACTCTTGAGGAGGTCTTCCCACCTACCATCCCGACTGTAATTCATTCCTGGGTCAAAGGGTTGTTCTGATCCTGAACAATTAAATCCAACAAAGTATTGGTTTGATGGAGGTTAACACAACCATTCCTAGTCCCCTCCACCATCTCTTTCATAACATTCGTGGTCTCTCTTAGCACATCCCCTTTCCAACAGTCATGCAACACATCCATTTTTTATTAAAATAACAGAATTTACATTCATCAACCTTTTATAGAAAGGTCCATCAAATCAGCCATTCACACCTTTGAGTTTGCCATATTTTCTTGGCCAATATAGTTATATTTACAAACTGGGGAAAACAAGGTGTTACAATTCCCTCCCCCTTAAAGGAACATCGTCCTCTATGTTCTATCTGTCAACATGCTATGTATATACAGAAGTAAACAAAATCGGATATGCCTGTTTCATGGCATCCTCCATTTCCCACGTAGCTTCATTTGGGCCAAAGTGTTTCCACTGCACCTTGACCTGTGCAATGGTTATGTTCCTGAGTGAGGTTTCCTTTCTGTCTAGTATGCATTGAGATTATGACAGGAATTCTCCCTCCTGCTCCACCCGGATCATAGACCAGTGAATTATATGATTATAATCATGTACATATTTTTTCAATAATGAAACATGGAAAACATTATGTGCCTTTACTGCGAGAGGGAGTGCTAGCCTATAGGCTACAAGTCCCACTCTATCTAAGACTTTAAAGGGTCCACAATACCTAGGTGCCAGCTTGACACAAGATCCCATTCTCAGGGAACTCTTCCTGGGTCTAACTCTGAGATAGACATGGTCTCTTGTCTTGAACTCTCTGGGAGTTCTCTTTCGGTCGACGTAGCTCTTCTGTCTATTCTGAGCAATTTTCAAATTTTGTTTTATTTGAATCACTAGTTGCTCCATTTCTTTCAGCATGTCCGGTCCAATTGTAATTCTATGCACTGGATTACTCCAGTTGATTGGAATCTTGCACTGTCTACCATAGAGGGCTTCAAAATGGCTCATCTTTAGTGACTTTTGATAACCGTTGTTGTAGGCAAATTATACCAATGAAAGGTAGTCTTCCCACTTCTTAGGATGATGCACTACATGCATCCTTAACATGTCTTCTAATATTTGGTTTACTCTTTCTGTCTGTCCATCTGTTTGGGGATGATAGGCTGTGCTAAACAACAATTTAGTCTCAACACCAACCATCAAGGATTTCCAAAAGCTTGAAGTGAATTTTGTGTCTCTGTTGGATATAATCTCTCTAGGCATGCCATGCAGTTTGAATATCTTCTTCATGAAGATGTTGGCAATATCTATTGCCTTGCAAGTCAACTTGATAAGAACGAAGTGAGAAGATTTGCTCAATTTGTCCACCACTACCATGATGACATCATTCTGCTTAGCCGATCTTGGTAATCCGGTGATGAAATCCATGAAAATGGTTTCCCATTTCCATTTTGGAATTGGTAGAGGCTGTAACAACCTTGCTGGGTGTTGGTGTTCTACCTTAACTTGGTGACATTCTAGGCACTTAGCTAGATAGTCGACTATGTCATTTTCCAGTCCAGGCCAATAGAATTGTTTCCTAGTGGCCGTGATCATTTTCTGATATCCTGGGTGACCAATATATGGTCTCTTGTGTAGTTCATCCATTATGAACCTCTTCAAGTCATCACAACTTGGAATATACAATCTATTTCTATAGGTCAACAGGCCTTCATCGAGCATCTGATAGCCTTCATACTTTAGCCCTGTAGGCTCTTTCCTTAGGTATGAGGTCACGGTCTTGAAGAATGCATCTGTTTCTTGTGCATTCCTGATTCTTTCCTTGACATCCGTTTCATAGGTGCTCACTGCTGTTAGGTGAATCGTTTTCACACTTCTGCTAAGGGCATCAACAACCCTATTTTCCTTCCCTTTGATGTGTTTGATTTCAAAATCGAACTCATTAAGGAGAGCCATCCACCTCGATTTTCTAGCATTGGGATTTGGTTGATCAAACAGGTGCTTCAATCCACAATGGTCTGTCATAAGTACAAATATCCTACCCAGGTGATAATGCCTCCACATTTTTAAAGCATGCACTATGACAACCAACTCTAGATCATGGGTCACATAATTGATTTCATGCTCATTCAATTTCTCGGATGCGTAGCAATTTACACGTCCCTCTTGCATACAGACTCCTTCGAGTCCTTCCTTGCAGGTATCTGTATACACGAGGAAGTCATTGTCAGGGCATGCAATCTTCTGCACATGTGCATGGGTCAGAAGGTATTTCAGTTCTTGAAATATTTCTTCACATTCTGATGTCTAAGTGAATTTAACCCCATTTTTTTGGAGGGTAGTGATTGGACAAGCAATCTTGGAAAATCCTCTTATGAACCTTCTATAATATCCTGCTAATCCCATAAATGATTTGATATCATATACATCCTTTGGGGTAGACCATTCCATAATAGATCTGATCTTGTCAGGGTCTACTGCCACCCCTTCTTTAGAAATGACATGGCCTAAGTAATGCAATTGCTTCTGGAAAAAGTCACACTTGCTAAGCTTAGCGCAGAGTTGATGCTCCCTTAGTACTTGAAGTACAAGTCTAAGATGTTCTTCATGCCCTTCTCTGTTCTTGGAGTAGATTAAGATATCATCAATGAAAACCAATACAAATATGTCTAGGAATTTGTTGAGTACATTGTTCATCAAGCACATAAAAGTGGCGGGGGCATTGGTTAGTCCAAATGGCACCACCACAAATTCATAGTGACCATACCTTATCCCAAAGGCCATTTTGTGGATGTCTTCATCCTTGATTCGGACTTGATGGTATCCAGACCTCAAGTCAATCTTTGAGAAAATGGAAGCACCCCCTAATTGGTCGAACAAGTCATCGATTCTTGGTAAGGGGTACTTGTTCTTTATATTTGTCTTATTGAGTTGTCTATAATCTATGCACAGTCGAAGCATGCCATCTTTATTTTTCACAAACAAGGCCGGTGCTCCCCATGGAGACACACTGGGTCAGATGTAGCCTTTGTCCATCATTTCCTTTAGCTGTAGCTTGAGCTCAACTAGCTCGGGTGTGCTCATCCTATAGGGTGTCCTAGACACTGGCACTGCTCCTGGTGCAAGTTCTATCGAGAGGTCAATGTCTCTTCTCGAAGGTAGGCCTGGTACCTCTTCTGGAAACACATCTATATACTTTCTTAATATGGGGTGGTCCTCTAGGTTAGGTTTGTCATCCTCAACAAATTCCAATACTTGTATTGCATATAAAGGACATCCCTTTCTGTAATACTTTTTCATTTGGAGGGTTGATATTTGTCTCACTGAGATAGGTTTTTGAATACCTTGGAGGGTAATCTTTCCCCCTTTTTCATTTACACATTCTAAAGTTTTATGGTAACAATCCAACTTAGTTTTATAAGCATCCAACCAATCCATATCAATCAACAAGTCATAAGATCCTAGGGGAAGTATGTTAAGGTTCGCTTGGGTGGGCAACCCATCCATGATGAATTGGCAAGCTAGTAAGACCTCTGTTACTTTTCTTTTGGTTCCCGTGGCTAGCTGTACCAACCATGGCTTAAAATGTCTAATTGGTTGCAGTTTACACTTATCAACAATCCGAGGGGCCACATAACTCAAATTATAACCAGGGTCAATTAAAATAGAAACTAAATGGTTGACAATCATACCTTCCATATCCACCACTGAAGCTTGGTGGTCGACTTGTTTATTATCCAAAGCTGCATAAATCTGTGGCATGCTCCTAGCCACATCATTGACTGTGGTAGCTTCTTGGATGTTGTAGATCCTCCTACTATTCTTCTGTCTGTGTGGGAAATCTCTCAACAAATGTTCTTCTCTGCAACCCCAACATTTTAAGGGTTATCCCTTTGGGTTATCAGTCTTTCTTGGGGCTGATCCAAAAGGTTTATTTCCACTCTGGGAGGGGAAATTCTGTTGGTACACACTTTGGGTGGGAAGGTTCATCCTTGAATGCTTCCTATAGTTCTTAAACCTTGAGGATTTAAATCCCTTCTTCTTGAACCCCGAACTACTCTTCTTCTTTGAGTCCTCGCAAGGTTCTGTCTGACGTGAAAACTGTTCATAACAATACCTTTCCTTCCAGATAGTATCTTCTAAGGTCTTTGGCTCGTCAAAATCAATCTTGTTCTAGTAGGTCTGAGGTAACCCACTAATAAATCGTTGGAATTTTACCTTTTCATATTTTATGTAGGGTACATACCTCAGGAACTCAAGGAATTTATTGATATATTCCTCTATGTTGAGTTGTCCCAGCTTGAGTTCATAGAACTCCTTAATCTTCCCGTCGAGGTATTTCTCTGACATATACTTTTTCTTGAAGTGTTTCTCAAACTGTTTCCATGATAAGTCCTTTTCATGGATTCCTTTCACATTCTTAAGATCTTCCCACCAAATGGAAGCCTTTTCATTCAGGTTGAAGATGGCTATTCGAGCCTTCAAATTTTTAGAATAGTCATGAACTTCGAAGCACTTCTTTAGACTAAGAAGCCAAGCTTCTGCCTCTTCCCCTTTCTCAATCTCTCCATTGAAAGAGGGTGGTTTGGCTTTCTTGAACTCTTCAGGGTCATGACCTTCGGAATGATTTCACTTCTTTCCTTTCTTCTAAGAATGCGAGCTAGTTTTTCTACTAGAGGATCCCTCGGAGTTGCCCGTTCCCTTTCCAAAGGACTCTCCTAATGAGCATCCCCTACCTCTAGGTTGGTCCTTCCTTGAGGTACTTCTCCCTGTGTGGCCACTTATGGGATCACATTTTTGTATTTCAGGTGGACTTTGACTTCTCTTTGTATGTCGTCGGTCCACATGGCTGGTTGCAGGTCCATGTTGCATCTACCTCTGTATATCAGATAAGCTCTGCAACAAGACTGCATCGATTTCTGTTTGTTTCTCTTTCTCCTCTATCAATCTCTCGTTGTCAGCCTTGTAACTCTGTGATTCAACCATAAGGCTCCTTACAGTTTTAGCTAGATCCAGAGGGGTCTCCACCACCCTTCTCTCGTCAGACTCTTCGTCTCTATTGTGGGAGCCATCCTCACTTCATGGTGTGTCGCCATTCTTTATGCTCGTGGTTTCCCATGATTCACTGACTGCTGGAGTGTTGAAAAAACATTTACTGTTAGCTAACATTATAGTAGTTCATGAGCAACATATAGTTCATTTTCTTAAATACACACACAGTAGAAAGTTTTCATTCTTTTCTTTAGCAATAGTCTAATCAGATTCTTTAGGAAATAGGTAAGGTAGGGGTGTCACCCTTAAGATTTACTTTAGAAACAATTTTTACATGACTTGTCCATGAGCCCAAGCAAGCCAAGTGTTGTAACCATGCTCTGATACCAATTTGTAACACACCCATGGTGGGGCGTAAAAAAATCGTTCTTCTTAAGAAAATCAACACTCTCATTCGGGGTCTCTATTCCATTTTTCTCTTTGTCAGGGCTTTCTAGCCACCATCTCCATGCTCTGAATCGAGCTCAAAGCTGGAAGAAGTCCTCTCCCAAGTTCTTCGGGTTCTTCCATCCCTCTATACTTGCATATGACCAAACGCCAAGCAACATGCACCAAGACAACCACCACGCGAATCCTCTGAAGTGGTAAATCTCCGAAGTTCACAATCCGACGCCGCATGTCCTCAAGGATTTCGAAGACCCTGATTCACTTCGGGACTTCGAAATTTGGGAGTTTCGAATGATCCAAAGCCTTTTCTCCCCAAAGTACTCCGTACCCGAAGTTATAGATCGAGTGCCACGCGCCCCTTGTAATCAAAGACTATGATCCACTTCAGGACTTTGGTGTTTGGGAGTTTCAAACATTTCAACACCATTTTCCTCCGAAGTACTCCATACCCAGAGTTACAGATCAAGTGCCACGCGTCCTCCTCCCAACAGACGGTTTCAATGGACTTCGACACTTCAGAACTTCTTTCCTCGCGCTCCTCCAGAGTCTCGAAGTCCCAGACTCTTGGAATCCCAGTCATTTCACCAACCATGTGGGTGAGGTATGCATATGCCAGGGGATGACACTTAGCTGGGCTAGGGGTGACATGTTCCCTCGTCACTCCGGTCTAATTGTCTTTAAACATCCCTCAAGTTTTCACGGTCATGATCCGATCAATATCGATTTGTTATCCAATCAACGGTTCATAGTGATTGCAGGGCCCCAATGTGCTCGCTCTTTATCGGAGAGCTCAATCTCCGCAATCTGAAAAGTACTCACCCAACTCGGTGTAATCATGGTTGTTGATCCTCCACCTTGATGAGATCAACGACGTTGGTAAATTGTGGGCCATGAACTAGCATGTCTGCTAATTTCACCTTCGCGCTCTACAATGATTCCCCACCATCGATATCTGTTCACAGATTGGCGGTTCACAACGATTACGGGGCCCAATTTTCGAAATCTGGGAAGTGCTTACCCGACTCTATATAATCATGCTCGTTGATCTTCCCTCCCCAATGAGATCAACGACGTTGGTTGATTGCGGGCTGTGAACTAGCATGTCCGCTAATTTCACCTTCGTGCTCCACAATGATTCCCAACCATCGATCTAATCGAGTGGTTGGTTTTTGATTCGTTAACTCTAGTGGGTCTCTGAGTTGATCTGACGACTGTGATAGGTTTTTCTCTCGATGAATGACTCACATTCATCTCCTTTGTCAGGTTCTTGATTTATCTATGGCTCTTGTTACTCAGGGAGTTCGGGTAACTTTAACTATTGTGAAGTTTGACATTCGAGGGATCGAACTCTCGAAACTACAAAACCATTATGAACTAGCTCCTTTTGGGCTTAGCACAGGGTTCCTAGACCCAGGTCACACAGACCTTCAAATGACTCTCGGGATATGAGTTCTATTCTTAGCCGAGTTTTAGTTAAGGTCATGGGCATAAGATCGAGGTCTCTCAGGCTACTGGTTTGAAGGAAATGCCTTCCTAATTCACAAAACCTTAAATTCTGAAACATGGTGGTTTAAACTCATGAGGTTACCAAGATGGTAGCAGTGCCAAGTGGCTTGCTCCAATTTCTGGAGCTGTGAGGTAGCTCCCTGGGGAAAACAACTTCGAGAGTTAAACTAGAGCATACGGGAAAAGCAAAAGCATAATTTCTCAAGGAAGCCAACACATATACATAATTTAACCTTTTCAATGCAGAAACCATTTACAGATAAGTAAATACATGCATGTAACCATTAATTCCCAATTCAACACATAAAGTATGAAAACACTTATCAGAACCAGATAACGTGAAGCAACTACTGGAAGGGGTGCCCGTTTCCACCCAACCATAGGCTCAGTCACTCCTAACGGATTTACCACTAGCCAGCTCCGAGCTAGACCACGATGCTTTTAGATTGAATCTCTTCTTCCGGCACATAAATAGATAGGGATGAAGGTTACTCTCCTTCTCCCGACTTAGTCTCTATTTCCCGCGATCAGAACACACTCTTTTCATAGTTCTTCCTCGAACCCAAGAGCTCCATCTATCGTCTCTACACTCTTCGCTGATTTTCCTCTCTCCGACCCCCACGCTTTCCTTTCTTGCCTTTTTCCAACAGGATTGCATGTGGCCCAAATTCCCAGTCTGTGGTTAGGTATGGAGGCCTTATAGATGGGCGTTCGACCCCATCCCCTCATTAACTCTCGATGAGGTATTCCCACCTACCAGCTTGACTATAATTCATTCCTGGGTTAGAGGGTTGTTCTGATCCTGAGTAATTAAATCCAACAAAGCATTGGTTTGATGGAGGTTAACGCAACCATTCATGGTCCCCTCCACCATCTCTTTCATATAATTCGTGGTCTCTCTTAACAATCATGCAACAAGTATCCATTTTTTTATTAAAATAATAGAATTTACATTCATCGACCTTTTATATAAAGGTCCATCAAGTCAAACATTCACACCTTTGAGTTTTCTATAGTTTCTTGGTCAATATCGTTATATTAACAAATTGGGGAAAATAGGGTGTTACATGAAGGTAGTGAACAAATTAGGGAAAATAGGGTGTTACATAAAGGTAGCAAGCCACTTGCGAAAAGAAGCACCAAAAACATGAAGAGGTGACACCACGACCCTATGAGAGGAGACAATGAGCATTTTGAAGAGATACAATGATGGGTTTGTGTGAAGAGGCACGAACGACTCCCTTAAAATAAATGGAATCTTTTGTTTGAAACCTTTAAGTTGACCCTCACAAGTTGCCTATAAAGAAGGTAAATGGAGTGGCCATGGACACTATATCAATAATCACATAGGTCTTGGCTCTGAAACACCATGGAGAAGATAGGGATGGGTTATATAAAAGAAAACAAATGATACTATAGAATAAATAATTTGAGATAAAATGCAATAACCATACCTAAAATCAAAGTTGCAGATAAGTATGTGTAGTAGGCATGAAGCAAGTCAATGATTGCAGTGTGGTTGTAACAACAAAGGCATACTCCATGGGCTAGGGTTTGTGAAGAAACCTTGGTAGACATGTGTAGTGAAGAAGGAAAAAGGAACAAGAGAAAATGAAGAAGATAATGAGGAAAGGGCTTACAAGCTTCACAAGAAACCCTAATGATATCAATGGTTGGATATGAACATATTTGGGCTGCGCGACCATAATTTCATATTCACTCTGAATACCATGCCAACCATAGATTAACATATATCCAATCATGTATAAAATCCCATAACTCATAAAAACGTATTGCTTATCTTAATGACCACTTAAAAGTCTCATCCACATGAATCTAAAGTAAAGTCACTATGTTAAAGAACATGTCCCTTTTTTAAATAAAGAGTCTCACACAAAGTTAAATGAATATAAAAATTAAACATAACTTCACATCCATTTGTTTGTAAAAAATGTGTGGCAAACAACTCCTCTATGGGGCCAAGGTTTGTTATCACACAATCTAAACTTGCTCAAATCCCAAGGCAAGTGAATTCAAGCTTACCGTAACACGGGGTGACCTATCACTGTCACCTTAATAGGAAACCCCTTTCTGTTTAGGAGTATATCAAAGTTACCCCAAGAGAGACGTCCCCAGTGACCTAAAGGGATGAGAAGACTAGGGAACATATGCAAGAAAACCCCCCTCTCATTGGTCACTCAAGTCAAAAGGTTCTTAAGGTGTTTAAGGGATAAATCAACGATAAAAATGGAGTGTACCTGCCCAGAACAAGACAAAAAAGAAAATATGGCAGCTTTCAAGTACAAAATATGATGTTAGTGCTTCTTAAGACCATGAACCTTAAAAAAATAGGCTAGTTGATATAAAATTGCAGCAATGTAATAGTTTAAAACAACAATAAGTATTTTGTAACAGTCACAAAAAATATACCTTGAAATTGCTTGAAAAGGACAAGAAAATATAGCTTTAACTAGGATGAATGGTAATTAATTGTCGCAAAAAAGTTTGGCAATGTCTAACTAGCATTTAATGTCACTTATGCAGAGAATTTGCTGCAGTTAGATGGCTGTAGCAATATTTTGTAACAACAACAAAATCTCGTGCTCAAAATTGCAAGGAAACACCATGTAAACTTGACATTTATCTTGTAGATTGACTGGAAATTGTCACAAACAATTTATGAGTGAGCTAAGTGAAAGTTATGTAGGTGAATGAAACAAATTAGCATGGATTAGTATGGTTGTAGCAATGATTTGCAACAACAACAAGTTAGTTAATGAATTAGTCTAGTTAAGGATTAGTAGAAGTTAGAAAAAACTTCAAGGAAGAGAGTTTGAGTGTTTAATCAATCTTTCAATAAGAGAGAGGATAGAACTAGTGCCTTCTAGGGCTTAGGGAGTCAAGTGGATGAATTCTTCTAAGGCCGCAAATCAATTTTGATAGTGCACAAAATTCCAAGAGGAATGCATAGGAGAAGTAGTAACTTATGTCCCCCTATGCATTTTCCTCAAGAAAACAAGATACTAGGGTGTAGGCAATTATATGCCCTAACACCTTGCTCTCCTTAGGCTTCTTATGGGATAAAAACTTAGGAAAATATAATTAGGTCAAAACCTTCAAGTGCTAGGAAACTAGGGCTCTAGGGTTTCACTAGTTACTAGATCAATTCAATGAAAAGCTTGGCAAATAGAAAGTAGGAAAGTAGCAATTTAAGTTCCTTACTTCAAGCATTAAGCATATCATGCAATTTTATAATCTTGTATGAGAAAATAAAACCATACTTAAACCATTCAATAGCTGACAAAAAATGCAGATTTTACCTACTTGCACCAAGAATAATCATGAAATACCATGCAAGATCACCATAAAAGTTTACAAGATTGATCCAACTTGCAAAACATCAGCCTTATACAAGAGTGTGCCTCACAATTTCAACCAATATCCCTTCTAGGGAGAAAACTCATACCTCTCCTTTTGTGTGAGGAGTTGTGATGATAAAAATGAATGCACTTTATGTTTATTTATACAAAATTGGTGACCTTTAATTAATTTCAGGTCAAATAAAGGCGGACCTAGCCAATTTACAAATAAATTCAAATTAGACATAAATAAAATTAATTAGCATCTGAATATACTTCCAAGGGTGACATCATGCCCTTCTAGGGTGACGTTGAGCCCCTAAGGTGGAACGTTGGGCTCTAGATGATAAACGTTTCATCTGCAAAGGCCCTAGTTGATGCCCACACGTGCCAACTAGCTCACAACTGCCCTCAAAATGCAAAGCCTAGCTCTGGATGACATGTAGGGTCATGATGGCGACGTCATGGGATCTCAAAGGTCAACGTCCAGGTGGAAGAGAAAGATCCCTCTGGGCCTAGGTCTGTTAGGGTGCCTCCAAGGTGATGCCCTTCTTTCTTGCTGGTGAAAATATCTGATGTCTTCTTGCCCCTGGTTGGGGTTACAACATCTATATGTGGGATTTAAGCCTCATGAAGGTTCGAGCTAATAATTCCCCCATGTGTACCTGTCCATTGGGAAAGGTCATGCAACAACAAGAAGTATGCTCTCCAGGGGTTCATAAGTCACAGGGATCATAACATGTAAATCACATCCAATAATTAAATTACCCAAACATGTGCATCAAACCCGCCTTTATCCAGACAAATTCTCAAAGATGTTATGCAATCTAACAAGTTAGGTTTGGAGAAAGTCACAAGGTGTCCTATTGGGCTAATCCTCCTTAAGTTTGGGGTGTTTCCCAGGTGAGAACCAATCCAAGTCATGTAAGTGTATGAGGTGGCGTGGGGTAGTGTTTGGGCAAGGGGTATAGTGATAACAGGGAAATGTAAATCTTACCAGTGGGTGCCTTTGTAGAGGGTGAGTTGCACCTTGTCATAGATGCCATTGTTTCCTAGCCCGTTCATTACCTTTTATTCTTAACTTCATTTCTTTTGATCTTTTGTTTTTATGCTTCAAGGGAAGAGTTGAGGAACAATTTCTTGGCTTGGTGACTAGAGGTGATAACGTTATCCACAAACATTTCGCGGAGATGAGAAGGCTGGCTTGTGATGATACCCCCTTTCTCTTGTCTATGCCACCAAGAGCCACTACCCCGATTTGGTGACCAAATAGATGGTAAGGCCATACTTCTACATGCCCATGATCATAATAGGCCGACTCGTGATGAGACCTCCCATCCACCAACTAATACCTTGAGTGTTTATTTATCTTATGGGTTCCCTTTTCTTACCGAGAATATTTTTACTATTTTTTCGGGAATCTTTGATCCAAGCATCTTAAAGGTTTTTATCTTTGGATTTTAACTCTTACCAACTACTTTTACCCTCTAGGACTTTAACCCCTTCTTCCCACAAGGCAAGGTACAACCCTTCCTAGTGTGGCATATCCAAATGCCCGAACAAAGGTAGGGGGGAAATGAGAGGAATAAATATGGAAAGTGGTAAGAATGGAGGGAATGGACGATGACATTTCATAGACCCACCCAGTGGAAACCCATCCTAAGGGGAGATCAACTTACTAGGGCATCATGTCACCCTTCCAGGTATGAACAAGTTAAAGAGCATAATTTCCAAGAAAATGTTATGAAATGAAAGATAATTCAATGCAACATATTCAAGTGCTTCAGTAATTAGAGTGACACATACCATGATACCTGAACTCATTACCTCATGGAGAAATACTTACTACTACATCATGGCCATGTTGGTGGGATGGATACTATTGCTGCTGATAAATGGACTACATTGAAGAAAAGAGGGGCCCTCCGAGGCCATGCTCAAGTCATCTAACTCCCGACACTCCATGTCTATTACCTGCGGGCCTTGAGACATGATCTCCTTAGTTATCCCTAGGATAGGGGATAGCATCTGGCTCCAACTCAGGGACATGTGCTCACCATAGAGCACATGAGAACCTCAACATCTCTGGTATGACCTATTCCTGCTAGATCTCAACAAAATGTATTAGTAATCCTTAGGGTGGTGATATCACCCCTTGTTCATATAGGATAATAAAAGAGAATATATAATCTAACATATGATCATGAGAATGCATATGTACAAGTGAGACAAAATAATATGTGAAATGTAACTACAACTATGCTAACATGATATGAAGATGGTATAAAGAATGGATGCAAATGCCTACCTACCTCTACTTACATGTTGGTTGAATGCTAGGTGTAGCCAAATAACCAGTGAAACTATCCCAACAATATCTCATAATACTTGCCTCTGTGCTTTATCATAAACCAAAACAATGACAAGTCAAGAACAAAAATAACATGAGTTAGAACATGTATCACATCATCTAAAATTGTAAAGTCTAGCTCATGGAGGTGGGAGGGAGGGACAAAATTATGTCAAGTCACATTTCTAGGAAAGTGCTCAATCAATCTCAGAAAAGGATCATAAAAAATCAAAGGTTCAAAAGACTAACTCAAAGAGTCTAAAGGTTGGCTACCTTGGACGCCATTACATCCTGAGATATGGGAAAGGAATAGTAAGAACCTAGAGGATGTCTGCCAATTTATTAAGGGAAGGCTGAAAGACTGAGACAATAAACTTATTCTTAAGGTATTCAACCTACCCTTGGATTCTAAAAGAAGGATTTTCTCTGGAGAAAACTCAAGACAAGGGACATGTTTCCCAACTACATCCTTAGTGACATAACAATGTAAAGTAGTCGAAGGGGGATGGACAACCTTGTCACAAGTATCCTTCTTTAAGAAAGCAACGCCCTCACTTTTATCAAAATTTGAGAACAACGGTGGTTGATAATCTTCTTCATAGAATAAATCCAAGTGCTCATGTAATGTTCCTGAATTGGCTAGTCTAGGAAACACTGTTAATGTGTGTGTAGGATTAATCATTTATAGCATATACATGATCATACAAATAACAAATGAGACAAAGGACTACAAAGTTTATATTATGATATCTCTGCAGAGTACAAAGGCCAAATGTGGCTAAATAAAATGAATCACTTGGCTAGATCAAAAGACAAAAGGATCTTAGCCAGAATACAATAAGAAAACTAAATGATAATACCCGATAATAGATAAGCACCGCGGGATCAATGGATGAGATGGAACTATGGCAACTTGTATGGTAACTGCTGGAAGTTTGGAAATTTTTCCTTGGTGGCTATACCTCTTGGAATGGCCTGGAAAATATCCCAAATGGTGTGCCCTTCTCTAGCTCTCAGTACTGGTAACTGACCGACCCCTTTGCTGGTGGGTCTAGATCCCGGATGGATCCCCTTGGGGGAATGCGCCCCTCTCTCACTGGAAAAATGCGCCCTAGTGATTCCACCGTCGAAATCGGATGAGATGTATCTCAAAATGATCGCCTTGGTCTACTGGGAAATGGATTGGAATGGTTTCCCTGAACCTGATCTGATGCTCTCTCGGGAACCCTGAATGTGTCCGCCAAAAGTGCCACACTTTCAAGTCTGGAAAATGCACTGCAGATGATTCCTCTATTGAAATCTAATGAGGAATCAGGAAAAATATGTGCCTTGCCTTCCTCTCAACTGGGTTGGAGGGGAATCTTTGAACTCATCTCAAATGGGACAAGTCAATCCACTTAACTTTCTCAGGAGGTGCGCCCTCACCATGGATAAGTGCACCCTTGCTGCTGGACCCTATGTAACTGGTGCTGAAGAACGATGGAAGACCTGTGTGATCTTCCTGGAGACTAGGGTGTGTCTCTCAACACCAAAATCAGCCAACTGATGTCTTCCTCTTGGAATCCACTGAACTATCTCTCTTGAGATGGACCTCTCTCTTCAATGACAAGTCATAATCTGCATAATGATGAATTAGGTTGCTGACTCTTCTCTTATAGCTTTCCAAAACCCTAATTCACTGCTGAAACCCTAATTCACTGTTGACTTCTAATTTTAGCTCATATGTTCTATTTTTATTTCATAATGACTTAAAAGCACTTTTAACCATTTTTAGCTCAATGTCACTTTCCGAACATAACACCTTTGACTAGAGCTACCTCTAGTAACCCTGTTTACCCCTTTTCTGGCCTTGGCTATAGTCTAACGGGGCGTTTTAGACCATTAAGCCTCCTCTCTGGAGCTCCTATTTGGAAAGGGACATTACAGTCCTCCCTTCCTGAAATTGCTTGTCCTCAAGCAATACTAGTCTAGGGTGCTGCAACACCTGATCACTCTCCCAAGTAGTGTCCTCTACTGGAATCCCTCTCCATCTGATAAAACACTCTTTGATGACCCTCCTCCTCAGTTTCCACTCTTGAAACTCCAAACCTCCTCTGGAACCAACTCCAACTGTCCCTCCTCATCCAATGGGGGAAGCTCCTTTGATGTGCTAATGAATTGTCCCACTACCTTTTTGAGGCAAGATATGTGGAACATGTTATGAATCTTTCTCCCCTTTGGAAGCCCTAACTCATAAGAAACCTCGCCTACTCAACACATGATCCTGTAAGGGACATAAAATCTGGGCTTGAGATTCTCCACCCCACTCTTATTTAGAGATGACTGTCTGTAAGGTTGGAGTCTCAAGAAAACCAAATCCCTAACCTCAAAGTTGTGCTCTATCTTGTGCTTGTCTGCACTCATCTTCCGTTGGTTCTGTGCCATCTGCAGGTTCTCTTTCAACAACTTGAGAATCTCTTGAATATCTCTGATCCAATCCATCGCCTTGGGAGCTCTGCTCTCCCCAAAAAATAAGTCTACCAAAGTGGGAGCATCATATCTGTACAATGCTTGGAAGGGTGTCATACCAATGGACATGTGGAAAATGGTGTTGTAGCAATGCTCTCCTAGATGTAGCCACTTTATCCATGTTCTCTACTGTCCACCTACATAGTTCCTCAAATATCCTTCAACCCACTTGTTGACAATCTCGGTTTGCCCATCTATCTGAGGGTGATAGCTGGTGCTGGGTGTCAGCTCTGTCCCCACCAACCGAAACAACTCTCTCCAGAATGTCCCCATGAACCAACTGTCCCTGTCACTGATGATGTTCCTCGACAACCCATGAATTTTGAAGACCTCCCTGAAGAATAGATTGACGAACTGAACTACGGTGTACTCTGTCGGTATGGCATAGAAGTGAGAAAACTTGGTCAATCTGTTTACCACTATATAGATACAGTCCTTACCCTGGACCTTCGGTAGGCTTGTGATGAGTGGCTGAAGTAGATACAGTCCATCGATATACTCTCCCATTTCTACTCTGGAATGGGGAGTGGCTAAAGTAGCCTTATTAGAAGAGCAGGCTCTAACTTGTTCTGCTGGAAAGTCACACACTCACTGATGTCTCATAACGTCCTGTTTGAGGTCCTTCCATGAGAACCTCTCCTTGATGTCTGTAGGTTTTGAAAAACCCCTAATGGCCTGCTAGTGGTGAATCATGAACTGCTATGAAGATATTCTTCTTGAGCCTCGAATCTAGCACCAAGTAGACTCTATCCTTGCAGAATATGACATCGTCAATGACCCTATACCTGTCATCCTGTATCTGTCCATCCATCACCTTACAAGAAAACTTGTTCTTGGAATATTCCACTGACAAGTGGGATTTCCAATCTTTTGAAATGTCCATCAAAGAACAGGTTGCAGTTCTCCTGGATAGTGCATCAGCCACAATGTTATTCTTCCCCTTGACATACTCTATGTTGAAGTCGGATGCCTGTACCTTCATCACCCATTTCTGTTGGCACTCACTGAGGTCCTTCTGCTCAAGAAAATACTTCAAGCTGTTGTGATCTGTCTTGACCACAAATTTTCTTCCCACCAAATATTGTCTGAATTTGGTCAAGGCATGCATGATTTCCAACATATCCTTGTCATAAATGGAGAACAACCTCTCTGACTAATTGAGCTTCCTTCTCTTGAATACAATGAGGTGTTCTTCCTGCATCAAAACTGCTCCGATACCCTC
Source organism: Picea engelmannii (assembly GCA_009831015.1). Taxonomy (NCBI): domain Eukaryota; kingdom Viridiplantae; phylum Streptophyta; class Pinopsida; order Pinales; family Pinaceae; genus Picea; species Picea engelmannii. Next base: position 57,738 of record ML789640.1, read on the forward strand.
GCCGGATGGGTCACACTCTAGTACAAATGGCAAGGTGAAGTATGGTAATGCCAACACTGGACAAGTGCTCATGAATTCCTTCATGTGATCAAAGGATTTTTGTGATTCATTGGTCCAGATGAAATCCCCATGCTTGGTAAGATCCTTCAGTGGTGCTCCAAGCTGAGAAAAACCACGGACGAACCGCCTGTAATAGCTGTAAAACCCGAAGAAACTCCTCAACTTTGTTACGTTCCTGGGTGTTGGCCAGTCCAGAATGGCCCTAATATTTTCCTTGTGCACATGTACGCCCTGTGCACTTATGATATGGCCTAAGTAAAGCAACTCTCTCATACCAAACTCACACTTGGACTCTTTGGCATATAATGACTGTGCCTTCATGATGCTCAATACCTCATCCAAGTGCCTCATATGCTCCTACCATGTCTTTCTATAGACCAAGATGTCGTTGAAGAAAACCAAGACCGATTTTTTCAACTAATCCTTGAATATGTGGTTCATGCAAGACTGGAACGTAGCGGGTGCATTGGTTAGCCCAAATGGCATAACCAAGAACTCGAAATGTCCAAAGTGACATCGAAATTTCGTCTTCTCTATGTCCTGCTCTCGGATTCTAATCTGGTGATACCCAAAGCGTAGATCAATCTTTGAGAAGAAAACTGCCCCATTCAGTTCATCCATCAACTCGTCAATGCATGGGATAGGATACTAGTTCTTGATGGTTTTCTTGTTCAAGGCTCAGTAATCAATGTACATCCTCATGGTGCCATCCTTCTTCAGAACTAAGACAACTGAAGAAGCGAATGGGCTTCTGCTCAGTCTGATGTGTCCCATTGCTAGTAATTCCTTGATTTTCTTCTCTATCTCATCCTTGAATTTTCTAGGATGACGATTGGGGGGGGGTGATCATCAGTTTGGCCCCCTCTTCCAACTCAATGGTGTGCTCAAACCCCCTGTCAGGTGGTCTCCTTGGTGGAATCGACTCAAAAGCCTCTTGATGTCGTCCCAAAAAATTATTGATCTCTGTATGATACTGTTGTCGACCCTCTGAATCCTTTTGTGTAGTGATCAAACACTTGGTGGCATATGCTACCTCCCCATGTATGAATATCCTCTCCATCCTCTTGGCTAAAACTATTCTGGGTGCCCCTGTTGACATACCTCTTAGAACAACCTTCTTCCCGTCATGGTCTCTAAATCCCATCTCCAAGGTTTGGTAATTGGTGGTGATTTTTCCCAAGGTAATCATCCACTAGACTCCCAACACCACATCTATGTCAGATAGGTCAACCACATAAAATGTGTCTCTCACTGTGTAGTTTCCTAACTTTACCTCCAAGTCTGGAACTCTGTCTAGACACTCCACTGTGTGGCCATTTTCTATTGCAACATCAAACCCCTCAAACTCCTCTATCTGAAGTGCCCGTCTCGATACTAGTGAAGCGTTGATGAAGTTGTGGGTGGCCCCACCATCTATCATGGAGATTTCCCATTACCCCTGAATAGTCCCTCTGATCTGAAGGGTATCATATCTGGGAACACCAGAAAGGGTCACTATGACTCCTCCCTTTGTTGGTTTCCTCCTATTAGCCTGCTCAGGCGGCTGTGGGACTATTGGAGGATGGGCTCCTATGAGTGTCGGTGGTATATGGGGAGGCTACTCATTTACCTATGCTGATTCCTCCTTTGAGCTAATGGATCCACTTTCCTACTCCTCCTCCTCACTATCCACACTGTCTGCTACCACCTCAATATAATGAATCTCTCCCTTGCCCATGTACCTATGGCCTGGGACCCAAGGGTATCTACAGTTGAAGCAAAGCTTCTTCCTCATATTCTCTCGCCTAGTCTCGTCATCCAACTTCTCCTTGCCCTTACATTCTCTCTAGAATGGATTCCTGTCTCAATCCTTATGGGGTACGAAGGGTTTGGAAAAGGTTTTAGTCTTTGGCACTGAGTCTGCCAAATCTCGAGTGTGAATTATGGAATCCTGCAAGGTGGGAGGCCTGTATTCCTTCACCCATCCTCTCAAAGGCTCTGTGAGTCCCTTTGTGAATAGCATGATCATCCCGGGCTCTGATATATCTGTCACTGCCATGTCTAGCCGATGAAACTTTGTGATGAATGCCTCTGCTGTGCCAGTTTATCTCAACTCGGCTAGATCCATGAAGTGGATCTCGGGATCCCTCCTGTCAAACCTGTCCATGAGCCTCTGTGTGAACTCCCTATAAGAGTTGATGTGACTGTGACCCAATGTTACCAATCCATGATACCACCACTTGTGTGCATTACCCTCTAAGTGTAAGGTCGTGAAACTGATGGCCTCTCTCTCGGTCATCTGATTGAGCTTTTAGTATGTGTCTATCTTCTGTAACCAAGCTCTGGTGGTGCATTTGGACGATCCATCAAAATAAGGCATGGTGAGTTTACCAACTTTTTGGATGAAATCCATGTTATGCCCCTGCTGTTGTTGTGGTCCTCCTCTCCGTGGCTCTCTGGGGAAGTTCCTGAGTCTGAGTCCACAATACTCGACTAGGGTCATGTCATGATGGAAGTCATGACCCAATGCTGCATACTCCCTCCGATACTCTTCTATGTCCTCTGCATAAATGGGTGGTCTCTGTGCTATCGACGACTATGATGCTACTGGGGGTGCCCACTAGAAACTGGGAAACAAGGGTCTGGGAATCCTACTCGTAGAGGTGTATGTGTGAGTGGGTGACTGGGGTCTACTTCCTGCTCCTGAGTTCCCCTGTGTTGCATGCAGGGATTGTGTGTCTGGGGTGCCCACTCTAGCCAATATGTCAACCACCTGTGCCAAGGAATGAGACATGGTCCACTGACTAGCTAACATATCACTGATAACCTGCATGAAAGTTGTCTCTGGTTCCATGGGGGCCTTTCCATTACCCTCTAGTCACTCATATATATCTGCTAGCATCCTCTCTGCCTCGCGCATAGCCTCATGCTTCACCCTTCTCTTTGCTTCTTTGTGTGCCTCTTCATCTTCCTCTGAGCTAGGAGGAAAAGGAGGAAAGTCAGGCCTATAACTTCTTTCCCTACACCTGTTGTAAGTGAGATATTCATCACCTACGTGTTCACGACCCTCTGGGTCTTCTGCTGCACTCATCGTCTTTAGTCACAGGTTGGAAAAACTAAAGCTTTGATACAACTGTAATGTTCTTGACTTGGCTAGTCTAGGAAACACTGCTAATGTGTGTGTAGGATTAATCGTTTACAACATATAAATGATCATACAAATAAAAAATACGACAAAGGACTGCAAAGTTTATATTATGATATCTCTGTGGAGTACAAAGGCCGAATGTGGCTAAATAAAATGAATCACTCAGTTAGATCAAAAGACAAAAGGATCTTAGCTAGAATAAAATAGGAAAACTAAATGATAATACCCGATAATAGATAAGCATTGCGGGATCAATGGATGAGATGGAACTATGGTAGCTCGTATGGTAACTGTTGGAAGTCTGGAAAGTTTGCCCTGGAAGCTATACCTATCGAAAGGGACTGTAAACTATCCCAAATGGTGCACCCTTCTCTAGCTCTCAGGCCTGGTAACTGACCAACCCATCTGCTGGTGGGTCTGGACCCCGGATGGATCCCCCTGGGGGAATGCACCCCTCTCTCACTGGAAAAATGCGCCCTAGTGATTGCACTGTTAGAATTGGCTGAGATGTATCTCAAAATGATCACCTTGGTCTAATAGGAAATGGGTTGGAAGGGTTTCCCTGAATCTGATCTGATGCTCGCTCGGGAACCCTGAATGTGTCCGCCAAAAGTGTCACACTTTCAAGTCTGGAAAATGTTCCCCAGATGATTCCTTCGTTGGAATCTAATGAGGAATCAGGAAAAAGATGCACCTTGGCTTCCTCTCATTTGGTTCGGAGGGGAATCTCTTAACTCCTCCATGATGGGACAAGTCGATCCACTTAACCTCCTCAGGAGCTGCGCCCTCACCCTGGATAAGTACACCCTTGCTGTTGGACCCTGCATAACTGCTACTGAAGAACGATGGAAGACCTGTGTGATCTTCCTTGTGACTAGGGTGTGTCTCTCAACACTGAAATCAACCAACTGGTGTCTTCTTCCTGGAATCCACTAAACTATCTCTCCTGAGATGTGCCTTTCTCCTCAATGACAAGTCATAATCTGCATAATGATGAATTAGGTCGCTGACTCTTCTCTTATAGCTTTCCAAAACCTTAATTCACTGCTGAAACCCTAATTCACTATTGAAACCCTAATTCACTGCAGAAACCCTAATTCACTATTGAAACCCTAATTCACTGTTGACTTCTAATTTTAGCTCACATGTTCTATTTTTAGCTCATAATGACTTAAAATCACTTTTAACTATTTTTAGCTCAATGTCACTTTCCGAACATAACACCTTTGACTGGAGCGACCTCTAGTAAGCCTGTTTACCCCTTTTTTGGCCCTGACTATAGTCTAATAGGCGATTTAGACCATTAAGCCTCCTCTCTGGATCTCCTATTTGGAAAGGGACATTACAACTCAAAGGAATACTCATCAAATTCCTTAAGGTATGACCAAAAATCATCAGGAGAACATTGCACTAGGTCATCCTTGGGTGCTTGGAAAACTTCGGTAATTATATCATCATCTTGTTGCCAAACATCAAAATTATTAGGAACATCATAGGATTGTTGTAAATTAAACATTTGAAGATATCCTTCCATATCATAAATGGGATCCTCATTAGAACCAATCACATCCCACTTACGTCTTCCAACATGTATGAACTCATCAATATTATCAACCATGTCACTACCTTTATCATAACATGAAGGATTTAATGCATCAAAGGGCCCCTCTAGTACTTCTTCACTTTCCAAATCATAAAATAAAGCATCATCAAAATCTTGGAAAGGGAAATAACTTATCATATTCACTTCTTGCTATGCAGGAGCATCAATGGCTTGGATGAATTCATCAAATGGAAGAGGGTCTAATACATCATCCTCAAAACTCATCTCTTTAATCATGTCTTCATCAGAAAATGAAGTACCTAGTTCTTCCAAGGGTTCCTTTACTTCTTCACCTTCTCAATCATAGAATAAAGTGTCATAAAAAAATTGAAAAGGAAAATGACTCACCTCATTCTCTTCATATTGTGCAGGAGAGATAAGATCTTGGAGAGATTCATCGGATGAAGGAGTGAATACTAATGCTTTGTCCTCATAAATCACTTCTTTAGTTAAATATTTACTGCATTCTTTCGAATTGGTGCAAACCCCCCTCCTCTCCAAGGGCTGTGCGACCTCCCGGTCTTAGGATCTTCTCAAGACTGAATTGCAATAGTATTCGATTCCCTATTGGAATTTCTAAGAAACAATCTACAGGTCTTTACAAAATTTCATGCACGTGAACGAGTGCTAAGAGCAAGTCTTCTACACGTGACCACACCTCGTGACCACACACTTATTCGAAAAGGTGCATCACGATTTTGCGTATCGACTATATCAGTCAACTGACTCTCTGTCCTTCAAACTTCCAAGTCTTGAAATTACAAAAAGAACCTAGCACATGCTAGCTCCGTCTTTAACTTCAACCATATGACCCTTCTCTATGACATGGGGAAAATCCTTCCGAGAGCGTCGGGATTTTGCGTATCAAAATTCCCAATGCGATTCACCTCCATTCTCCCGATCCTCCGATACCCAAAATTGTGAAATATTTGGATCAGATAAATAGTCACCAATAGATCTCCAACCAACGACTATGATCAAATCACGATTTTGCATTTCGTGAGTTTTCACAACTTCTACCTCCAACTTCCCAATTCATGATTCAACGAAACACTGATCTGTCTCCATGTGTCCTACCTCAATGAATGACCATGATCATTTCATGAATTTGGATTTTGTAAATTCTCATGACTCCACCCTTTGACCTTTCCACTCTGTGAGTCAACGAAATACTGATCTCTTACCACGTATCTCCTTTCAATGGATGGTCCCAATGATTTCAGGATTTCATGAATTTCACCCTACTTCTTCCAAATCTTTTGGTTTTGCAAAATTTTGATGACTGCTCACAACTAACCAGTGCGCTACTTCTCCGAGATCTAACGGATTGAAAGATTCCGGCTCTTTCTAAATGGATCTTGAACCTCAATCATATGCAATCTTTAGACTTCTTCTCTAAAGGATTTCTCACGCTCAATCCTATGTACTTGTTCTTCCTTCGAAATTCAATTTTCTACACTTCACCTTTTAATGCTTCAACTCTTAAAGACTTAGAAACTTTTCTAGGTGTTTCTTCTCTCGAGACTTAAAACCACTACTCCTCCCGAGCTTCTGGTAAATGAAATTTAAATCTTGTCCCTTAGCGCACACTTGCACTCCATGTCTTCTTCAAAAGACATTATGACGCCCTTCTGGCATACTCTGTGCTCAATCTCCTAAGCATTCAAAATTTAACACAAGTTTTCTTCTACACACACTTCTTGCGTTCAATATCCACACACTGCATATGAAATTTCCTCGCTATCTCTTCTGAGCTTTAAATAAAAAAATACTTCTTCATATGCACTCCTTGCACTCTACATGCACTCCTTGCATAATGTTACAAAAGAAAAATAATTGAACTCATTCATTTATCCATTCACTCACTCACTATGAACATCATACATTCACAAACACATAATGACACAATCAGACTGTAAAGAATATCAACACTGTGTATTTGGGTCAACTTCCTCTGTTCTATTCATTTTAGAAGAAAACATAGTTACAATCATTTATCCTTTATAACTATTACAAGGAAAACTTGTCTGAGGACCCAGATCTTCTTTGCTCTCTATCCTCCTATCTAAATACTACTACCTTCTACTCAAGCGGTTACCTACTCAACTTAGTTAATGAAACCTAATGACTAATCAGGGAAAGTATCCTACACCTGTAATATTTAAAACTGTGTAAGGATTTACATTCATTTCCATCATTTCAAACGGTGGCCCAACTTCACAGACAACTAATTAATTAACGAGAAAATAAAAAATTTCTCCACACCGCTACCAAGCTGATTAAGATCGGTTAAGGTTGGTTTGGCTCCTTCGATATGTTGAGGTGTCGATTCCAATTCCACGTTCGCTCCCTTTTGATGTGATTGTGATTCTCCTGCATCATACTCCTCTGGCCAAAATTATTTATGGACTCCTGTCCATGAGCTCTCACACTGTTTTGTCGTGTTTCAAAATATTAGGTTCAGTTACCCAACTTGAATCTTCTACTGGGTGATCCTTCCACTTTACCAAATATTCAGGATACATCTTTCTTTTGGTTTTCCTTCCAACTCTCTGTTCTAAAATTTTCTCCATATGAGGCTTTTCTACTGTAGGCATACGTTCTTCCCACTAAATCACTTCTTGATCATCCAATTCTCCTGCGTCATCTCTGTTATAAGGATACAAATCTGTGACATTGAATATTGGTGATATCCCAACATTGTTTGGCAACTCAATCTCATATGTGATGCAAATTTTATAAGGATCTTTCATGGTCCTATCTTCTTCATCTTCAACAAATTATATGTTCCTCTTGGAAACCTTTCCTTCCTCAAATGAGCTAAAACTTCATCTCCAACTTCAAATTGAACTTTCCTTCTTTTCTGATCAACTATGTCCTTATACTTTTGATTACTATCCTGTATCTGCCTCCTAACTTGATCATGAAGTCTTTGCATTTCTATAGAAAAATGTTTTGCTCCAACGCTCCTGAATTCATCTTGTTTCAAATCTAACAATTATGCAACCCCTCTCATCTATCTTCCATATACTATCTCGAATGGACCTTTTTCAGTGCTTCTATTAACTGAATTGTTAAATGCAAATTATGCCTGTGCCAGAATCTGATCCCATTGACGACCTTGTTTAGTGACTAAACTCCTTAACAAATTTCCTAGACTCCTGTTCACCACTTCAGTCTGTCCGTCTGTTTGAGGGTGATAGCTAAACTAAAAGATAAGTTAGTTCCCAACCTCTTCCATAAATTCCTCCAAAAGTGTCCGACAAACTTAGTGTCCCTATCTAAAACTATGCTTTTGGGCAATCCATGTAATCTCACAACTTCTCTAAAAAACAAATTGGCTATGTGTGTAGCATCATTTGTTTTCTAAAATGGTATAAAATGTGCCATCTTGGAAAATCTATCAACCACAACAAATATGGAATCACTTCCCTTCTGGGTTCTAGGTAATCTCAATACAAAATCCATACTAATTGCATCCCAAGGCCTTTCTTTTCGGCAATGGATGATACAAACAAGTGTTCTGTCTCTTCCCTTTCACATGTTGACAAATATTACATTGGTCTACAAATTTCTTCACATTTGCCCTCATACCTGGCCAATAATACAAACTATTCAATTGCGGATATGTTTTGTCATGACCAAAATGTCCGATTAAACCTCCACTATGTTTTTCTTTCAACAAATTATCTCTCATCGAGCATCTTGGAATGCACAAATGGCTTCCTTTAAACAACAATCCATTCTGGATCAAATATTCTGACCATGAGTTGTTATCCCTCAACAAAGGATTTCCATATGCTTCGTATGCCTCCTTAAAATATGAATCTTCCTGAAACATTTCCTTAAGGTGTTCAAACCCTAAGGTCTTCACTTGAAATTCCCATACAACCAAAATTCTCCTGCTCAAAGCATCTGCAACTTTATTAGCGCTTCCATAAATATGTTTAATAACAAAATTAAAATTCTGCATAAATTCTACCCACTTAGCATGTCTTTGATTCAACTTCTCTTGCCTAGTAATAAATTTCAAAGCTTGATTATCACTATACAAGACAAACTCCTTTGGGATTAAATAATGCCTCCATTTTTCCAAAGCTTGAATCACTGCATAAAACTCCTTATCATATGTAGAATATTTCTCCTTAGAATCATTCAACTTCTCATTGAAATAAGAAATCAACCTATTATCTTGACTCAAAACTGCTCCAATGGGTATTCTGCTTGCGTCACACCTCACTTGAAATGTCTTTCCAAAATTTGGTAAAACCAGAACTGGTTTTTTTGTTATCTTCCTTTTCAACACTCTGAAGCTTTTCTCAACCTCCTTTTTCCAATTAAAAGACTTATGTTTATTCTTCACAGTATCCATCATGGGTGCACATATACCACTAAAATTTCTGATAAACTTTCAAGAAAAAATTGCTAAACCATGGAAACTTCTCACCTCAAATATGCTCCTGGGTGAAGACCATTCTTTGATTGCTCTCACATTTTATAGATCCATCTTCAATTCATTTGAAGAGATCACAAAACCCAAATATATAAGCTTTGTCTTCATAAAAGAACTTTTCTTCAAGTTTATTAACAACTTTTCTTGCTGCAATTTCGTCATCACTAATGTCAAGTGCTTTAAATGTTCTTCCTCTTTTTTGCTGAAAACTAATATATCATTCAGATATACAATGAAAAATTTATCTATGACCTTCAGTGCTTCATTCATCAGCCTCATAAATGTGCTTGGAGCATTTGTTAATCCAAATGGCATCACTAGCCATTCAAACAAACCCTCATTTGTCTTGAATGCTGTTTTCCATTCATCCCCATCTCTCATTATTATTTGATGATACCCACTCTTCAAGTCTATTTTTGAAAAATAGCTTGCTCCACTCAAACAATCCATCAAATCATCCATCTCGGGTAAAGGAAATCTATACCTGATGGTTATATGTTGATGGCTCTAGAATCTGTACACATTCTCCATCCTCCATCTTTCTTTGGACTCAATACAGTTGGCACTGCACATGGGCTTAGACTTTCCCTAACTAAACCTTTATCCAACAACCCATAAACTTGATTTTTAACTTCTTCATTCTCTTGAGGTGTCAACCTATACATTGATTTATTTGGTAAACTGGCTTCTAGAATCAAGTCAATATGGTGACTAATACTCCTAATAGGTGGTAATGAGTGAGGCAACTCATCCACTACTATGTCAGCAAAGTTCTCCAACAATTCTTGGATTTCTTGTGGTAGGTCATCCACATAAGTAGTGGTAAGGATAACTCTTGGCTTCCTTACTACAACAAATTGCATTTCCTGATCTTTCTTGACCTCTTTCAAGAGTTGCTTCCCACTCATGAGAAGTATTCTTGTACTGGCTTCTTCCTTTTCTTTCTTCTCTTATATTGGCAGTAACATATGGGTTCTACCATTCTTTTCCAGTGTATAAGTATTTTTTCTCCCATCATGAATAACATTCCTATCAAACTACCATGGTATCCCCAACAAAATATGAAAAACATCCATGGGAATCACATCACACAAAATCTCATCTTTATAGCCTCCTATTTTAAATTCAACTTTGCATTGTTGACTTACCATTACTTGATGTCCTTTCTACAACCACGATACTTTCTATGGGCTTGGGTGTGCAGTTGTCTCCAGATCCAACTTCTCCACTGTTTCTGTAGATACTAAATTATCAATACTCCCACTGTCTATAATCATTTTGCAAACTTTGTCCTTTGTTTTATAAGTAGTCCTGAACAACCTCGTTCACTGAACTGAGTCTTCTATTTCTTTCTCTAGCTTTAGAAGAAATTTCCTCATCATAAGATTTTTCCCTCCCTCTGCTGCCTTTGCTTCCACATTCTTTTGGGATTCCAAAATGTGTACTTCTCCTCCTCCTTCTCTCTTCATCTCGGGACATTCCCAAGACATATGTACTGTCTTTCCACAAGCATAACATTTAACTCCACCTCCTCTACTACTTCCTCTTCCTCGACGAAAATAATTTCTCCCACCAAATGATCTTCTTTATGAACTTCCTCCTCTTTCAAAGAAACCATATAATTTCTCAGTCTCATCTTTAGCTTTCAGTGCCTTATCATAAACAACTCCCTTACCTCTATTTAAGCCTCTGCTTCTGTTCCGTTGACTCTAGTTTCTGGCCAAATTTTCTTCTGCCTTCAATGCAATCTGATAAGCATCTTCCATTGTCCTCACAGTCATCATGCTAATTTCATCCTAAATTTCATACCTCAAACCATTTATATACCTAGAAAAATTTTCATCATCCTTCTCTCTTTGTCCAGTCCTAATATTTAACCTATAAAGTTCTTCTGTATACTCTTTCATTGTCACACCCCTCTGTCTCAGGTTCTACAATTTCCTAAATATCTCTATCTAGTAATCCCTAGGTATAAATTTAGCCTTCAATTTGTCTACCATCCTATACCAACTCTTTATCTTCTATTTGTCTTTGCTCCTCCTTTCTGCCTGTAGTTCATCCCACCACAGTGCTGCGTGCCCCTTTAACCTGGTGACAACATGTCACCTTCCTTCCTTCATTGACCTCTTCATAGTCGAAATACTTGTTGAGGGACCTTATCTAGTCCAAAAACTCTTCGGCATCCAAATTACCCTCATACATTGGGACGCCTATCTTTTCTCTAGCTCCCAACTTCACAACAAATTTCAATAAGCGTTCTTCAGCCTCATCTTCCCCTATATCTTCTTCAACTTATATTTATTTTATTTTTTCATCATTGACACCTTTAGCGACAGGTGTTCTCTTTTGCACTGATTCCATTGCTTCCAACCTTACGTGAAGTTCTCTCACTTCTCTCCCTACAACATGATTTTCTATAGGTGGTCCCGTACGTACTCTCGGCAGCATCGCTTCAACTGTTTCCAACACACTGAGTTCAAATTCAAATCTTTTTCAAGATTTGATACCACTTGGTGCATACCCCCTTCCTCTCCAAGGGATGTGCGACCTCCCAGTCTTAGGATCTTCTCAAGACCGAATTGCAACAATCATATATTCCCTGTTGGAATCTCTCAAAAAAAATCCATAGGTCTTTACAAAATTTCACACGTGTGAATGAGTTATAAACACAAGTATTCTCCATGTGACCACGCCTTGTGACCACATGCTTATCCAAAAAGGTGCATCGTGATTTCACGTATCAGCTATATGAGTCAACCGACTCTCTGTGCTTCGAACTTCTGAGTCCAAAAATTTCTACAAGGGCCTAGCAAATGCTAGATACTCCTTTAACTTCAACCATATAACCCTTCTCTATTACCCAGGGAAAATCCTTCCAAGTGCATCGAGATTTAACGTATCGAAATTCCCGATGTGATTCACCTCCATTCTCCCAATCCTCTGATACCTGAAATTGAAAAATATTCGGATCAGATCAACGGTCACCAACAACTCTCCAACCAACGACTGCGATCAAATCACGATTTTGTGTTTCATGAGTTTTTGCAACTTCTACCTCTAGCTTCCCAATTCACGATTTAGCGAAACGCTGATCTGTCTCCATGTGTCCTACCTCAATGAATGGCCACTATCATTTCGCGGATTTGGATTTTTCAAATTATCATGACTCCACCCTTTGACCTTTCCACTTAGTGAGTCAGCGAAATGATGATATCTTTCCACATATCTCCTTTGAACGGACGGTCCCAATTATTTTGGGATTACCTGTTTTGGGATTTCACGAATTTCACCCTACTTCTTCTAAATCCTTTGGTTTTGCGAAATTCCAATGACTCCTCACAAGTAACAACTGCGCTACTTCTTCGAGATCTAACAAATTGAAAGATTTCGGTTCTTTCTAAATGGATCTTGACCCTCAATCCTATCCAATATTCATACTTCTTTTCTAAAGGATTTCTCTCGCTCAATCTTCTGTACTTGTTCTTCTTCGAACTTCAATTTTCTACGCTTCACCTTTTAACACTTCAACTCTTAAAGACTTAGAAACTTTTCTAAGTGTTTCTCCTCTTGAGACTTAAAACCACTACTCCTCCTGAGCTTCTGGTAAATGAAATTTAAATCTCTCCCCTTAGCGCACACTTGCACTCTGTGTCTTCTTCAAAATACTTTCTGAGGCCCTCCTGACATACTTTGCACTCAATCTCCCGAGCCTTCAAACTTTAACACAAGTTTTCTTCTACACACACTTCTTGTGTTTAATAAGAACACTCTGCATATGAAATTTCCTTGCTATCTCTTCTGAGCTTTAAGTCGAAAAATACTTCTTGATACACACTCCTTGCACTCTACATGCACTCCTTGCAGAATTTTACAGAAGAGAAACAATTGAACTCATTCAATTATCCATTCACTCACTCACTATGAACATCATACGTTCACAAACACATAAAGACACAGTCATACTTTAATCAATATCAACACTATGTATTTGGGTCAATTTCCTCTATTCTATTCATTTCAGAAGAAAATGTAGTTACAATCATTTATCCTTTACAACTATTACAAGGAAAACTTGTCTGAGGACCTAGAGCTTCTTCGCTCTCTATCCTCCTATCTAAATACTAATACCTTCTACTCAAGTGGTTACCTACTTAACTTAGTTAATGAAACCTAATGACTAATAAGGGCAAGTATCCTACACCTGTAATATTTACTGCCGTGTAAGGATTTACATTCGTTTTCGCCATTTCAAACAGTGGCCTGAATTCACAAATAGCTAATTAATTAATGAGAAAATAAAAAATATCTCCAAACTGCTACCAAGCTGATTAAGTTTGGTTAAGGTCAATCTGGCTCCTTCGATGTGTTGAGGTGTCGATTCCAATTCCATGTTCACTCCCTTTTGATGTGATTGCGATGCTCCCGCATCACGAATCATGGGAAAAATATTGTTCCTCTTCAAGGGGTTGACAACTTTCTTCATAAATCTCTCCTTCTATATCAAGGGTTTCTTGATATTGAGTATGGTAGACATCCCTGAGATCTTCCACAATCTCAGTGGTGAATCCTTCGTCCTCTAGGGCCACTGTGATATTTTGAAGGGCATATTGATATGTATGGAATTGTGGTTTGAAAAACTCAATAAACCTACTGATGAGGTCTACAAAAGATGATATTCTCCAATATTCACAACAACCCTTAAACCAATATTGCAAAAAATATGGAAGAGAATGTACGAACAATTTTACTAGAAAATCCTCCCCTTCCAATTCAATCTCACTTATATACTTCAAGAATTCTACAATGTGAGTAATTGGGAGGCCTCCAAATCTTGGAGTGTTGTTTAACCATTTTGAATCAAAATAATGCGGGTATCCTTGAAAAATTTTGAAATCAATAGCCGGATACACTTGTTCCCAGGGTGCCATGATTCCATAACTTGGAAATATCACAAAATTAAGAGTAAGGTGGCACCTTGTAAAAGGTTAGTGGAGTCACCAGATAACCTCTTAAGGATTATCAAAGGGATGAGGGAATCACCCTGAGTGAAGTCCCCAGGTAATCTTTGTGAAAATAAGGCTTTGGATAAGGGCTTACCGAAAAAGTGTCTTTGAGGTATATTGACTCAGTGTTCCCCGAAAACGATGCAAAAATGTTATCACACAATCTGAACTTGCCCAAATCCAAAGGAAAGTGAATGAAAGATTGGCGTAACACGGGGTGACCTATCATTGTCACCTTAATAGGAAACCCATTTATGTTTAGGAGTATATCAAAGCTAGGCCAGGGGAGACATCCCTAGTGACCTAAACAAATGATAAGACTAAGGTAGGGATGAAAGAAAACCCCCACTCTCATTGGTCACTCAAGTCAAAAGGTTCTTAAGGTCTTTAAGGGATGAAGCAATGGTAAAAATGGAGTGTACCTACCCAGAACAAGACAACAAAGAAAATATGGTAACTTTCAAGTACAAAATATGATGTTAGTGCTTCTTAAGACAATGAACCTTCAAAAAATAGGCTAGCTAATATAAAATTGCAGCAATGTAATAGTTTACAACAACAAAATGTATTTTGTAACAACCACAAAAAATATGCCTTGAAATTGCTTGAAAAAGACAATAAAATGTAGCTTTAACTAGGCTGAATGATAATTAATTGTCGCAAGCAAATTTGGCAATGTCTAGCTAGCATTTAATGTCACTTATGAAGGGAATTTTCTATAGTTAGATGGTTGTAGCAATCTTTTGTAGAAAAAACAAATTCTAGTGCTCAAAATTGCAAGGAAACACCATGTAAACTTAGCATTTATCTAGTAGATTGACTAGCAATTGTCACAAGCAATTTCTGAGTGAGATAGGTGCAAGTTATGTAGGTGAATGCAAAAAATTAGCATGAATTAGTATGGATGTAGAAGTGATTTTCAACAACAACACATTAGTTAATGAATTAGTCTAGTTAGGGATTAGTAGAAGTTAGCAAAAACTTCAACGAAGAGAGTTTGAGTGTTTAATCAATCCTTCAATAAGAGAGAGGATAGAACTAGTGCCTTCTAGGGATTATGGAGTCAAGTGGATGGCTTCTTCTAAGGCTACAAATCAATTTTGATAGTGCACAAAATTCCAAGAGGAATGCATAGGAGAAGTAGTAACCTAAGTCCCCCTATGTATTTTCCTCAAGAAAACAAGATACTAAGGTGTAAGAAATTCTAGGCCCTAGGACGTTGCTCTCCTTAGGATTCTTATGGGATAAGAACTTAGGAAAAGATAACTAGGTCAAAATCTTAGAGTGCTAGGAAACTAGGGCTCTAGTGTTTCACTAGTTACTAGATCAATTCAACGAAAAGCTTGGCAAATAGAAAGTAAGAAAATAAAAATTTAAGTTCTTTACTTCAAGCACTAAGCATATCATGCAATTTATGATGTTAGTGCTTCTTAAGACTGTGATCCTTCAAAAAATAGGCTAGCTGATATAAATTTGCAACAATGTAATATTTTACAACAACAATACGTATTTTGTAACAATGCAAAAAATATGCATTGAAATTGCTTGAAAAAGACAAGAAAATGTAGCTTTAACTAGGCTGAATGATAATTAATTGTCTCAAGCAAATTTGGAAATGTCTAGCTAGCATTTAATGTCACTTATGCAGAGAATTTGCTGCAGTTAGATGGCTGTATCATTCTTTTGTAACAAAAACAAGTTCTAATGCTCAAAATTGCAAGGAGACAACATGTAAACTTAGCATTTATCTATTAAATTGACTGGCAATTGTCACAAGAAATTTATGAGTGAGATAAGTGCAAGTTATGTAGGTGAATGCAACAAATTAGCATGGATTAGTATGGTTGTATTAGTGATTTGCAACAACAACAAGTTAGTTAATGAATTAGTCTAGTTAGGGATTAGTAGAAGTTAGAAAAAACTTCAAGGAAGAGAGTTTGAGTGTTTAATCAATCCTTCAATAAGAGAGAGGATATAACTAGTTCCTTCTAGGCCTTATGGAGTCAAGTGGATGAATTCGTCTAAGGCTGCAAATCAATTTTGATAGTGCACAAAAGTCCAAGAGGAATGCATAGGAGAAGTAGTAACTTATGTCCCCCCATGCATTTTCCTCAAGAAAACAAGATACTAGGGTGTAGGCAATTCTAGGCCCTAGCATGTTGCTCTCCTTAGGCTTCTTATGGGATAAGAACTTAGGAAAATATAACTAGGTCAAAACCTTAGAGTTCTAGGAAACTAGGGTTCTGGGGTTTCACTAGTTACTAGATCAATTAAATGAAAAACTTGGCAAGTAGAAAGTAAGAAAGTAGCAATTTAAGTTCTTTACTTCAAGCATTAAGCATATCATTAACTTTCATAATTTTGTATGAGAAAATAAAACCATACATAAACCATTCAACAGATGACAAAAAATGCATATTTTACCTACTTGCACCAAGAATAATCATGAAATACCATGCAAGATCACCATAAAATCTTCTAAGATTGATCCAACTTGCAAAAAATCAGCCTTATACAAAAGTGCGCCACACAATTTTAGCCAATAGCCCTTTTAGGGAAAAAATTTCAGACCTTTCCTCATGTGTGAGGAGTTGTGATGATAAAAATGAATGTACTTTATATTTTTTTTATACAAAACTGGTGACCTTTAATTAATTTCAGGTCAAATAAAGGCCGACCTGGCCAATTTACAAATAAATTCAAATTAGACATAAATAAAATTAATTAGCATATAAAAACACTTCCAAGGGTGACACCATTCCATTATAGGGTGACATTGAGCCCCTAAGGTGGAACATTGGGCTCTAAATGCTGCACATTTGGCCTCCAAAGGCCCTAGATGATACCCACACATGCTAACTAGTTCACAACTGCCCTCAAAACGCAAACCATATCTCTAGATGACATATAGGGTCATGATGGTGACGTCATAAGATCTTAAAGGTCAATGTCCAGGTGGAAAAGAAAGATCCCCTTGGGCCTAGGTATGTTAGGGTGCCTTCAAGGTGACATCCTTCTTTTTTCCTGGTGCAAATCTCTTATGTCTTCTTGCCCCTATTTGGGGTTACAGAATCCATCCGTGGGATTTCATCCCCATGAAGGTCCAAGCTAATCATTCCCCCATGTGTACCTGTCCATCATGCAAGGTCCTTCAAAAAAAATAAGTACACCCTCCAGGGGTTCATAAGTCATAGGGATCATAACATGTAAATCACATCCAATAATTAAATTACCCAAACATGTGCATCAAACCCCACTTTACCTAGACAAATGCTCAAAGACGTTATGCAATCTAACAAGTCAAGTTTGGATAAGGTCACATGGGGTCCTATTGGGCTAATCCTCCTTAATTTTGGGGTGTTTCCTAGGTGAGAACCAATCCAGGTCATGTAAGTGTATGGGGTGGTGTGGGGTAGTGTTTGGGAAAGGGGTGTAGTGATAACCAGGTAATGTAAATCTTACCTGTGGGTGCTGTTAGCACTCTGTAAATTTGTTTTGGATGATAAACAAATGACAGAGGTAACTATATCAACCTACTTTAGAGCTGAAGCACTAGCTTGCTCAACTCAGAGAGGGTTCTCTCGTGTCACTTGATGTTTCTTTGGAAATTTGTGGCTAGATTTGGTTTTTTTTGGGAGGAGGTATTATAAAGTTGCTGAAGAAATGGGGGTGACATTTGGGCTATGGAGTCAGAAATGAATAAAGAAGCTCCAGGTCATTAAAAATATTAAGAGGAAAAAGGCTAAATGAGGCAAAGAGTCCGAGTTTAAATTAAAATTTGCATGGCAAAAAAAGAAACAAAGAAGACACAAAACTGCATAAGAGCATATTAAAATGAATTCTGAATTGGTAGGAAGAAATACACACAGTTTGAATTGTTTCAATCGAGAGCATTCAAGAGATGAATTCTGGGCTTAAACCATCCAATTCAAACTGAGGAAAATGTAAATGGAATAAATATCATAGGAAATACATACAATGAAGGAAAACAAAACTCATATCACAACTAATTAGAATCTTTTCATAAATAGTTCAAAAATTTGCTTCTGCATTTGCATATTCACTTTAGCTCCACGATTTTACAAAGTCTTCCTACTACGAGGGTAGGCCCCTCTTCCCTCATGCTATCTTTATCCTTGGGATGATATATATATATAGAAAATTCACATGTGGGATTCAAAACGCCTCAACTTCCCCACAGTCTAAAGATAGAGATCAATTACACTAAAGAGTAATGCATAAAAGCTATTTTTCCTACTTTACAAGGAGGGTTATAAACATGTTTGACATATCTGAGGATTTTTCATTGAATGCAATATGTCCAAAATTTTCTAAAACATACTCAATTCAACCTGAGAACTTATTCCATCTTGGCGATTTTTTCTTTTAGAGTGTTCAACCAAACTGATTGATTTTCCTCCCCAATGCTTTTGACCACCTCAGCTTTGACTCCTGTCTTCTATCGCTTGCTTCACTTCCTCTTTACTACTCTTTTGTAGCACCCGTCCACATTTCTGTTGATGATTAAATCCCTCATGATAGGATTTAGTCTGACCTTTGATTTTGGTTTTGTCACAGGGTCAGTATGGAATTTGGTTGCTAATATCTGTGCAATCAACTTCTTTTTCTTACTCATTGATGGATTTGCCATGTTAGTTGAAATTTCTGGTTCAATGGATATTGTTTGATTGGCTTTGTCCATATCTCCTAGTTTTGTAGAAAACACGATTTTTATCTTCCTTAACTTTACAAAAATTAGGAAGTTGATCCAGTTTGAGATTACTCTACTTACGAATGAAACGTTGATTTCTCGGAGTAGAATAACACCATCCATATTTTGAAGATCGATAGTCATTGAGTTCTAATCATGAATTACTGACAAGATTACTTGCAGGTATGTTGGTTTTTCATGTTTGGTCAATATATTCCAAATAATGAGACTTTGAGTTAGTTATCTAGCGGCGTTCACCTAGCATTGCATAGACGTAAAGTCCCTGAATGAGTGGCACGAGGTGATTTGACTGACTGTCACCTTCCCCAACACGAATTGTTGATTTGACGTATTCAAATGGCATTAGAACACGTGACATTGGGGCGTGGTTGGGAAGATTCCCGCTCACTCTCTTTTCCCCCTGATATAATTTAGGGGGCATCGCATGTCCACGTTTTGAAAATCATGGTATTTCCTGGCCCGTCCTCAAAAATTTATCCTCAACGCTACTTTAATATTTGCTATACATCTTGGCCGTCGATCTAAACCGATCCAAGATCTACGGTCTGCTGGGATTTAGAAACTTCTGACATCGGGGATTTTGGGAAAATGGTTTGAGGCAGACCGCTTTTCATGTTGATGTACCTCTAAATATGCCACATCCATGAATGAAACCACGGTAGTTTTCTCTGGCCTGCCTTCGCATAATTAAACTTCGAGCTATTTCGCCGCCCGATATGTGCCTTAGCCGTTGATCTGGGCCATTTCAATATATATGATATGTCGGGCCCCATCACCTTCGTGTCTCCGCTATATTTATCTGTATTCCACCATATGTGACCCTATCCTCCAAACTATCGTGCCTCCATCCTGATGTAGCTATTCGCTAAATTTCCGAGACCTCGACCCTATCTGAAAATTGTTATGGTGATAACATAGGCTCCTATTGGGGATGCTATCCTCCCTATGAGGTAGAAAAGAACTGTAGACCCGGTGCCTTGTTCATTGGGATGATTTCAAAACATGTGCGTGTACCCTATCACGTCTTGGAGACTGAGTGTCAATTTTAAAACTAAACTTTGCACACTACTCTCAATTGGATGTTGAACAAAAGATACCGCTAGAATCTAGCTATACATACTACTGGAAATTTAGAAAATGCTTGACCAACAAGCTTATTCACACACTCCTGCCTACCCTAACTGTTGAAACAAACTGCAAATCAAGTGAAATCATAATTCCAATGCAACCAAGACAACATTTCATCCACTGTTTGTTTTCTTTGCACTTGCTTGTTCCAAAGCTTTTTTTTTTTGATAATTCCCTTAAAAATTTATCCATAAATCCAAATCTCAAAAAATAAAAAATATTTGGATTGTTTACGACCTCCAAAAAAATTGCAAATGGGTCTTCTAAAACATACACAAAACAACAATCTTGTTTCACCCTTTTCACTGTACTCTTGTTTTCATGCGATTTAACCTATTGACTTCCATCGAGAAACTGACAGATTTGCTAAGAAGTCTGGAAGTAATAGTTTCTTGAAACATAAGACAACCATGGATGAAGAACATCGTCTAGTGTAAAGTGACCCATATTTAATACATACACCAATTCGTCACTCCCTTTATCCTTAAGTTTTCAACCCACTATCCCTTGTAGATCTTTATTATAAAAGTTTTCCATATAACGTGCCACGAGATCATGAAATACATGAAGGAATGTTTCCTTTTCAGGAGATAAGACCGAAAAACAAGCTTCCTTCACAAGTTTTTTTTCACTGCTTAGAGTCTCCTCAGACGCAGTTTCATAATCTTCATCCATATCTAGGCCGCTTAGAAATTGGACCACTACGTCATTTTCAGGGGAAGAAAGACAACTTTGAAACACTTTGTCTTGCTGGGAAAATTGTTGAATATCTATATTAGTTTTATGCGAAGGGAAATAACCTTTAACAATAATTTCTTGATCAACTTCATCTTCTTTTTCAAGTTGGTGGAAATTGAGCATAGGCTACAGATCTGAACTGAAATAGCCTTTCATGTGACGAACAACATGGTTATCAAATTTATGAGAATGTTGTTGGTCTTCCTGACTAATGGAAATTTTCTCATGTAAAACAGTACCACCGCGAATGCAATAAAACTTCCTTTCTTCCTCTGTTATCTCATGATTTGCTTTCAACAATTCAAACTAAGAAAAACATAATGGAAGATAGTTTTCATTTGCAAATCCACTGCTTTCTTCATATTTAACATTATGGCTAGAGGATTTTTGATTTGAAACATTATATACATTTTGTTTCAATAGTTCGAAAGAGGAAAAAAACAATGGAAAGGTTCTTTCACCCGATTCAAAACCTTCTTCATTTTCTTCACTGCTGTCATAGGAACATTTTTCAATTTCTTTGGATGGCTGAACCCACTCATTTTCAGATTCATCTTCAACCGATGGCTGCATTTTTGAACTGATAATATATTTTGCATAACAAGTAATAAGGTCATCAAACACATGAGAAGAGTGCTTCGATATCTTGTCAATTTTTTCCATTGGTTTAGTGTGATTTTGCATCAACACATATTCATTTTCCTCAATAATGATCTTAGATTTTTCTTTCAACAATTTACATGCAACAAAGCATAAAGGTAGAGAATTATCTTCAGCTGATCCATTACTTTTCTCTTTTTAATTGTGATATGTAGGTTGATTTATCTCATTATACTGCTTAAAAGGAGGATTTTCTGATAAAGAACATACAACTAGTTGTTCTAGGAAGTCAACATCACAATCATCCTCATATTTATCATATATAGGAAAATCAGTAACATCTACAACATCATCTAACAAGAATAAATTTGGAACATCAACCTGCTCCTCAACAGGCTGAATTGCAACCTCAGCTTCTTGATGGTCTACAAATGAATACATAAAACAATCAGTCTTCTGCTTAACTTGGAATGGATTAGAAGTTAAACGGGTACCTCCTATTTCAACAAGTGGAATATAGTCTTTTGCAAAATTATGAGTATTGAAAACTTTAGAAGAGGCTATGATATTATTTACTCGATGATCAAGATCCCAATCAACCTTTTCTTGTTCATATTAACTTTCATATTATTAGATATCCATCCACTCATTTTGGCCATATTTACCTTCTTGGATATTGTGTTGAATCTCCTGGGCATCATCAAACATTTGCTGTAAAGACCTAGGTTTTCTTTCCATCAGGAGAAAAGAAAAATCTGGATGAAGAGTAGTTGCATAATGGAGCATGGCAGCAGTCTCAGTGGGTTGAATTTATTTAGGCAATTTGTAGAAATTATTTGGAAAACCTCCTACTGAATATAGAAATATCTTCATTGCTCTACTTTTTTAAGGAATAGAACTCTGTAAGCTGAAAATCCAACGATTTCTTCTTGCCCCAAAGCTTTAAAAAGACATTCTTCAATTCTTCCCATGAGCTAATTGTCTTGGGATGCAAATGTTTAAACCAGTCTTTGGTGTCCCCTCTCAAAGATTGAGATAAGGCCCTCATATAGACATCATCATGGTCAATCTCAAACAATTCTATAAAATGATCAAACCCTTGGATGTGTTTTTCAGCTGAGATGGTATCAGGTTCCCCATCAAACACCGGTAGGTACTTATAATAATTTGGGGGAAACTCATGAAGGACTTGAGGTAGCTTCAAGGGTATCTATCTATGATGGGTCTTGGAGGATGTTGGACCAAGTACAGAAGGTGAAATATTAGCCTTGGCTTCATGGGGCTCATCAACTTGGTCATGGTTATCACATGACTTAGATGGGATTTTTCTATCAAAGTCAGTTATAAACTGAGGAGATACTTGTATAAATTTAAGAGGAGGATATATAATATCAAGATTGTCATGATCATCATTTGCATGCAGTAGGTAAAGAAAAACTTGTTTAGCACTTTCAGGAAAGGACCATAGGCAACTTATAACAATTAGTAAAATGCCTTGGAAAAAATCCCACTTTAAGTACCTGTTTTCTTCCATAATGTCTGTTCATACCTCTGTCAAGGAATCTCATCTTCTAGTGGAGTCTCTGAATTATATTCGAAGCTTGAGTGGAGCCGCCAATAATGTTTTTGTTAAGAACCAAATATCAATATAGCATAGAAAAACCTCAGAAAAAGTACTCAACACCTTGAGAAAGAGATAATTTCATATAATAAGCCTCTTCAAGGGGGAAACCTCCTTTTACCCCACTTAAATGTTCAAGTACAAGATGATTCAAAATGAAAATGTCTCCTTGGTATATATAGGAGACTAGGAGGTATAATTACAACTAATGGCCTAAAGCTGACATAAATAAAATAACATTACTAATATAATATGCCCCAATTAAGAGGTAATGAGCCAATATTATGGCTTAACATGCCCCTCCCCTTGAGACAAGTGTTGTCTGCAACACTTGAGTAACTCTGGATGCTTATGTATAAAAGACTCATCTTCCCAAGTGGAATCTTTAGCTGATAGTTTCCTCCATTTAATGAGATACTCTGAAATGGATCTATTCCTCAGTTGGCAAATTATTTTGTCAGTGATGGCTTTAGGCTCCAATATGATTTTTCCTTTCTTGTTAAGTTTTGGAAATATAGTTTGAACTGGGATCTTGTCGCCTATAACCTTCTTTAAGCATGAAACATGGAAAACTAGGTGTACTCGTGAAGATACAGATAGCTCCAATTTGTATGCCATAGTAACAATATTTTGCAACACCTTATAAGGTCCATAGTACTTTGATGATAATTTATTATCCTTCTTGGCTTGCTTGAGGGACATATGTTTGTATGGTTGTAGTCTTAAAAATACCCAATCCCCTACTTCAAAACTTCTTTCACTACGATGTTGATTTGCTTGTTGTTTCATGCAATTCCATGCCATGGTCAGGTTGTCCTTTAAGATTTGTAGAACTTGTTGTTGATTCTCGATGTGATCTTCCACTGCTTGAACCTTATATTTTTCTTTTAGAGAATAAGTGATGGAAGGAGGGTGGTATCCATAAAGTGCCATAAATGGTGTCATTTTTGTTGTAGTATGAAAGGAAGTGTTATACCACCATTCTGCTAAGGGTAACCATTTGAACCATTGTGTTTGTTTA
>ML789640.1:85816-96599 GCA_009831015.1 Picea engelmannii
TCAAGTACAAGATGATTCAAAATGAAAATGTCTCCTTGGTATATATAGGAGACTAGGAGGTATAATTACAACTAATGGCCTAAATATGACATAAATAAAATAACATTACTAATATAATATGCCCCAATTAAGGGGTAATGAGATAATATTAGTGCTTAATAGTTTTGGAAGCTAGATTCTGCATTGAGAGTGGAGTCACAATTGAAGATTTGAATTTCTAGATTCTTCTACCAGTGGAATCACCTTCAAACTATTTTTTGATGTGTGGAGTCGCCAGAGCAGGAATACATCCAATATGTGCCCAAGTGTCTGTTGCTCTTAGACCTTAGAAATCAACCATGTCATTCTTTCCCAGGAAAAAATTTCAATTTCATCCCCGACAACGATGCCAAAATGTTAGCACTTTGTAAATTTGTTTTGGCTGATAAACAAACGACATAGGTAACCTCTTGTACACGTCTATGGATTTTTTTTCGACAGGAAATTTCAGGTTTCAGAACTAACTCTGTCTCACATCAGGAGTCCTCAATTCTTCGACCTCCCGACCTCCGAAATGCCGCAATGCCGAAAACGCTTCAATCAGCAACTAGCCCCTCCTAGCTATGCCCCGGTCTATGTGACCACTCCTCATAAGACCTCCATCTTATTTCTTTTAGGATTTGTCAATACGAGAGCCCAACCTCTTGTCAACGAGACTCCCAAATTCTCGATTACTAATTTTCCGAAATGGCCTCCTTTCAAAAAATCTCCCGAAATCCTGGATTGTTGCCACGTGTCTCCTCAAGATGGATGGTCCTCCTTCATTTCATGATTTCACGACTTGTGACCCCTAGTGACACAAATCCTCTGTCAACTTGAATCCCCGGTAGCCAAAATACTGATGGGTTGCTCGATCTCCACGACGTATCCCAACGAATGGATGACTGTGATCTTTTCGGGACTTCACCGGGTGCAAAGTTGAAATGCTCACCTCTGTGAGTCCCAGTGTCTGAATCCCCAAAGTGGGTGATCTTGAGACATGTGTCCTCCTTCCAATGGATGATCCAGATCTATTTTGGGAATTTCACCATGGAGTGTCCTGACCTCTTTCCCTCGAGACCTCCAAAATCCCGAAGTCCGAAATCTCGATAGAAACTCCTCCTTCAGGAATTTTGCCTCTGTTCATGAAGGCTTAACCCTCGTGCAACTCCTGACAGATCCAATAGATGTCGGGTTTTCTGAGTGAGATCCAACGGCTCAGAATCTCTTCTATCCTGTGTGCTCCTCCACTTCTCCCTGGATGTGGAAACTTTCAACAGTCCAAATCCCTTCGGCTGATCTGATGGCAGTTGTGCTCCTCCCAAGATTACACGCTTTCTTCTTGTCTTGGAAGAATTTCCAAAAGCCAAAGGCCTCAACCTTTTCCCTCTCCTCTACGAACTCTTTACTTTGAGTCTTGCATGCGTACATGAAAACATTCTTCGTCCTGAGCTTCTCTTCTCGAATCCTCAAATGATTCTTCGACTCCTGCGCTTCTGCAGAACCTCCATGCATAGAAACTAAGTCCCTTTTTCCCTCTCCTTCAGATGGAGAATCTGATGCTCTCCTGGCACTCCTCATCTCAAGCAACCTCTTGCTGAGTCTGTAGGGTGTTCAAAAACCCTGTGAAGATCCTCATGTGGACTCTTCTTCAATTTCCAGAACTCAAAGAGTTCTCTCTGTGCTCTCTGGCACTTACTCAATGCCCTCCTGGAAAAGTGTCTAGAATCCTCAGTGATTCTGAATTTTGTTGAACTCACAGTAGAGTTCTTCCTCAACACTCTGTGCCTGTGCTCAATGCCCTCCTGGCAGAGCCTTACAAAACTCCTCAGAGATTTTGTCTTCTTTTGAACTCACAACAAAGTTATTTCTCTATGCACTCCTTCACCTGCTCAATGCTCACCTGGCAGAGCTTTACAAAACTCCTCAGAGATTCTGTCTGCAACTGTGTCTCCCATACATATCCTTACCTCCAAGTTGTTCAACAACCTTGAGGTCTTCCTCTGGGCCAATGATTTCAGCTACTTTTCTCTCCTGGCACACCTTCGTCTGAACCTGCAGAATTCAGAAATGCACTCTCTATGCATGCCTATTAGAACCCGTAGCATTCTGTCGCACCCTCCTGGTGTGAAGCCTCAAAGACCTCTAACCCTAAAATCAAACAACCCTTACAAATGAATACCTACAACATACATATACAACATATAAAGAACACATAAAGACATTCACACAACACAGACAATATGTAGGAAAAACTGCTCTAGTTTGTATTAATAAAAATGCCTCTTTACAAAGGTGTTCTGAGCACGAACTTCAACAGAGTCTCGGCTCCTTCTCAAATCTCTCTCTTCTACCTTGCTACTACTAGCTATCTTCTCTCTCTCTCTCTCTCTCTCTGATAATACAAAGAAGGTCTTCTGATCTTTTACATGAGGGGGCTCTTTGATCTCTTCCCTCCAATCTACCTACCCTATTCAATTACATTGAATGGGTTGTCTAGTCCAGAATTGGATCTAGATTTCAGACTTACAAACATTCAAGGCTATCTACTCTAATGCCTATGCAAAGGCATGACTTTACGTCTCAATAGCCTTACATTCATTTAATTACATTCAAGTTTAAATTTGAAATGAGAGCTATGCCTCTCTTCATTGAATGCATGCGCTGACGTGGGCTGGCTGGATGTGTGGAGAGATGCTCCTGCATCATACTCCTCAGCTGCAAAATTCATGAGCTCCTGCTCATGTGCTTCCCATCTCAGCTATTGAAATCCTCCTAGATCCCAAATAAATTTTTGGAGCTGTTCATCTACTCCACTTCCCTGCTGCTGCTGCTTCTACTGTGCTGCTGTTGCTGCTACTTTTCTACCTAGCTTCTCCTTGCTGGTAGTCTCTACCGACTCTATCATCAGCCTTCTGATCTTCTTGATCACTTTGTCCAACTACTCTAGTGGATGGTTCTGTTCATGTAGTCTCCTCAGTTGCATTTTCTTTCTGCAGATGGGCAGATCATCATGATCTCCCATGTCATCTCTTTTATCTTCTGTGGAACTAAGTGTCCACTCTGCTGTAGAATTCATCTCTGTAGTCTCCTCACTGAACTGCTATTCAGCTTCCTCAACTTGGAATTTCTCTTCATCATCTGCTGCATACCTTGGTACTCCAGTCTTCACCAGTTCATCTCCCTGGCTGAAGTCTTTGAGCGATTCCTCAGAATGCTCCCCTGCTTGCTCCAGATTGTTCAGCCAATCCTCCAACATCTCCAGCTCCATCTCCCATGGAGTGAGTACCACATCTGCCTGCTCTTCTTCTACTGTCATCTTCAGTGCTGCAGTCCTTTCAGCTTCCTGGCTGAAACTATTGAGCCATTCCTCAGAATGCTCATTTTCCTCTTCTTCCCCTACTTGGGCAGCTTCAAACATCTGCTCTAGTTCTTCTTTCCTGACAGTCACAGCTGGCTGTCCTTCTTTTGTTGTTGCTGCTTCATCTGCAACATATATTTCTACCTCAACTGGGCTATGTGGCAAGAATATATGAATTCCTCCAATCATTAGAAGATTCCTCTGATCTTCCTTTTTTGTCAGCTGCTTTGGCTGATTCAAACTCTTCTTTGAGATCACCTTCTTTGTCATATCCTTGGGTTGATTCGAAATCATCTTTGATTCCATGAGACTCTCAGATAGCCTCATTTCTGTTCCCATGCCCTCCTGGCACTTTGGAAGCTTTCCGCTGCCCTCCTGGCAATCCATGAGATCCCACAGTGACCTCATATCATTGCCCTCTTAGCAATGTGAAATTCTCTGGCTGTCCTCATGACAGTCTGTGAGATCCCATAGCGACCTCAACTCTTTTCCATCCTGGAAATTAGGAATTTCCTGACTGTCTTCTTGACAATCCTTGAGATCTTCAGCTGATCCCAATTCATCCTCACTACCGAGGGTTCTCCCAGTCTCTAGTTCACATACCTGAACCATCTCCTCAGGTCTGTCGAGGTTTTCAGCATGCCTCAACCATCCTCTTAACAATCTACACTGTCTTCTAGCCATCAACTCCTTGACTGGCCATTTTTCTTTCGTCTTCGTGGGCCATTCATATACCCATCTCGACTTAGCATACTGCTACATCCGCAATGAAATCTTTTCCATTTCTTCCCTTATATCAGTGAGCTCTTCATCTATTTCAGATTTTCTCATCAGCTCTGGGTCTTTCCTTCTAGCATATCTATGGCCTTCAGTAGCCATCTTGCTATTCCTGTCTGCCCTCCTGGCAAACTTACTGTCACTCTGCACCCTGAGTGTCTCCAGCCTCTTCCTACAGTCCCTCTGACTGTCTTCTTGATTGCTACTTACCTACAACCAATCATCTACAGAGCCTTCATCACTCTGCTTTCTTCTCCTCACTTCACCTGGAATATACAGATGAAATCCCACTCTGATACCACTTATGTATCAGAGTATTCCTTTTTTCCTCACTTACTCTACCTGAGATATACAAACAGAAACAAGCTCTGATACCACTTATGATGTAGACCCCTAGCCCTTAGCTGCAAAAGTCGATTCTTAGGATCGTTCAATCACTCCTTCGAGCTGAATTATCTCTTTTGATTCCTCACTGGAATCTCAAATTCTTGATCCACAAGTCCTCCTCCTCTCAGCCACAACCTCTTGTACACATCTATGGCTTTTTTTCCGACAGGAAATTCCAGGTTTCAGAACTAAATCTGTCTCGATATTAGGAGTCCTCGATTCTTCGACCTCTCGACCTCTGAAATGCCAAAATGCTGAAAAGGATTCAATCAACAACTAGCCCCTCCTGGCTATGCCCCGATCTATGTGACCACTCCTCATAATACCTCCATCTTATTTCTTTCAGGATTTATCAATACGAGAGCCCGATCTCTTGTCAACAAGACTCTTGAATTCTCGATTTTCTGAAATGGCCTCCTTTTGAAAAATCTCCCGAAATCCTAGATTGCTGCCATGCATCTCCTCAAGATGGATGGTCCTCCTTCATTTCATGATTTTGCGACTTGCGACCCCCAGTGACACAAATCCTCTGTCAACTTGAATCCCCAGTAGATAAAATACTGATGGGTTCCTGGATCTCCGCCACGTGTCCCATTGAATGGACGACTGTGATATTTTCGAGACTTCGCCAAGTGTGAAGTCGAAATGCTCACCTCTGTGAGTCCCAGTGTCTGAATCCATGAAGTGGGTGATCTCATGACATGTGTCCTCCTTCCAATAGACGATCCATATCTATTTTGGGACTTTCAACATGGAGTGTCCCGACCTCTTGCCCTTGAGACCTTTGAAATCTCGAAGTCTGAAATCCTGATAACAATTCCTCCTTTGAGACTTTCGCCTTTGTTCACGAAGGATCAAACCTTGTGCAACTCCTGACAGATCCAACGACTGTCGGGTTTTCTAAGCGAGATCCAACGGCTCAGAATCTCTTCTGTCCTACACGCTCCTCCACTACTCCCTGGACGTGGAAGCTTTCAACAGTCCAAATCCCTTCGACTGATCCGATGGTAGTTGTGCTCCTCCCGAGCTTATGCGCTTTCTTCCTGTCTTGGAAGAATTTCCAAAATCCAAAGGCCTCAACCTTTTCTCTCTCCTCTACGAACTCTTTACCTTGAGTCTCGCTTGCGTACATGAAAATGCTCTTCCTCCTGAGCATCTCTTCTCAAATCCTCAAAGGATTCTTTGACTCCTGTGCTTCTGTAGAACCTTTGCGCATAGAAACTAAATCCCTTTTTCTCTCTCCTTCAGATGGAGAATCTAATGCTTTCCTAGCACTCCTCAGCTCAAGCAACATCTTGATGAGTCTGCAGAGTGTTCAACAACCCTGTGAAGATCCTCCTGTGGACTCTTCAATTTCTAGAACTCAAAGAGTTCTCTCTGTGCTCTCTGGCACCTACTTAATTCCCTCCTGGCAGAGTGTCTAGAATCCTCAATGATTCTGAATTTTGTTGAACTCATAGTAGAGTTCTTCCTCAGCACTCTGTGCCTGTGCTCAATGCCCTCCTGGCAGAGCCTTATAGAACTCCTTAGAGATTCTGTCTTCTTCTAAACTCACAACAAAGTTATTTCTTTGTGCACTCCTTCACCTATTCAATGCCCACCTGACAGAGCTTTACATAACTCCTTAGAGATTCTGTCTGCAACTGTGTCTCCCATACACAACCTTACCTCCAAGGTGTTCAAAAACCTTGAGGTCTTCCTCTAGGCCAATGATTTCAGCTACTGTGCTCTCCTAGAATGCCTTCGTTTGAACCCACATAATTAAAAAATGCACTCTTTGTGCATGGCTATTAGAACCCGCAACGTTCTGTCACACCCTCCTGGTGTGAAGCCTCAAAGACCTCTAACCCTAAAATCAAACAAACCCTGCAAATGCATACCTACAACATACATCTACAACATATAAAGAACACATAAAGACATTCACACAACACAGACAATATGCAGGAAAAACTGCTCTGGTTTGAATTAATAAAAATGCCTCTTTACAAAGGTGTTCTGAGCACGAACTTCAATAGAGTCTCAACTCCTTCTCAAATCTCTCTCTTCTACCTTGCTACTACTAGCTCTCTCTCTCTCTCTCTCTCTCTCTCTCTCTTTGATAATACAAAGAAGGCCTCTCGATCTTTTACATGAGGGGGCTCTTTGAGCTCTTCCCTCCAATATGCCTACCCTATTCAATTACATTGAATGGGTTGTCTAGTCCAGAATCGGATCTAGATTTCAGACTTACAAACATTCAAGGCTATCTACTCTAATGCCTACACAAAGGCATGAATTTATGGCTCAACAACCTTACATTCATTTAATTACATTCAAGTTTAAATTTGAAATGAGAGTTGCACCTCTGTTCATTGAATGCGTGCACTGACGTGGGCTGACTACCTGTGTGGAGAGATGCTCTTGCATCAGATTTCTTCTGTTAGAGTGTTCAACCAGACTAGTTGATTTTCCCCAATGCTTTCAACTGCCTCAGCTCTGACTCCTGTCTTCTATCGCTTGCTTCACTTCCTCTTTACTAGCTCGTTTGTAGCACCTGTCCATGTGTCCGTTGATGATTAAATCCCTCATGATAGGATTTAGTCTGACCTCTGATTCTGGTTCTGTCACAGGGTTAGTATGGAATTTGGTTGCTAATATATATGCAATCAACTTATATTTCTTACTCATTGATGGATTAGCTATGTTAGTTGAAAATCTTGGTTCACTGGATATTGTTTGATTGGCTTTGCCCATGTCTGCCAATTTTGCAGAAAAAACGATTTTTATCTTCCTTAACTTTACAGGAATTAGGAAGTTGATCCAGTTTGAGATTACTCTACTTACAAATGAAACATTGATTTCCTGGAGCAGAATAGTGCCATCCATATTTTGAAGATCGATAGTCATTGAGTTCTAATCATGAATTACTGACAATATTACTTGCAGGTACATTGGTTTGTCACGTTTGGCTAATATATTTGGAATGGTGAGCCTTTGAGTTAGTTATCTGGAGGTGTTCACCTGGCATTGCACAGATGTAAAGTACCTGAAGGAGTGGCATGAGGTGATTTGATCGACCGTCACCTTCCCCCACATGAATTGTTGATTTGATGTATTCAAATGGAATTAGAACATGTGACATTGGGGCATGGTTGGGCGGATTCACGCTCACTCGATTTCCCCCCCGATATACTTTAGGGAGAACCACATGTCTACGTTTTGAAAAATGTGGTATTTCCCGGCCTGTCCTCAAAAATTTATCCTCCGTGCTACTTTAATCTCCCATATGCGTCTTGGCTGTCGATCTGGACCACTCCAAGATCTACAGTCCGCTGGGCTTTAGCAACTTCTGATATCAGGGATTTAGGGAAAATGGTTTGAGTTAGACCTCTTTTCGCCTCGATGTACCTCTAAAAATGCCATGCATCCATGAATGAAACCACGGTAGATTTCCCCGACCCGCCTTCATATAATTAAACTTCGTTCTATTTCACCATCTGATATGTGCCTTAGCCGTTGATCCAAACCGTTTCAAGATCTACGATCTGTCAGGACCCATCACCTTCACATCTCTACTAGATTTGTTGGTATTCTGCGATATGTGACCCTATCCTATAAACTATCGTGCCCCCATCTCGATGTAGCTCTTCTCTAAATTTTCGAGACCTCGAGCCTGTCTGAAAATTGTTGTGGTGATAATAGGTGCCTTTGTAGAGGGTGAGTTGCACCTTGTCATAGATGCCATTGTTTCCTATCCTGTTCATTTCCTTTTATTATTAATTTCATTTCTTTATATCTTTTGTTTTTATACTTCAAGGGAAGAGTTGAGGGACACTGTCCCGGCTTGGTGACTAGAGGTGACAATGTTATCAACAAAAATTTCACGGAGATGAGAAGGTTGGATTGTGATGAGACCCCCTTTCTCTTGTGTATGCCACCAAGAGCCACTACCTCGGTTTGGTGACCAGATAAATGGCAGGGTCACACTGCTACATGCTCATGGTCATAATAGGCCAACTCATGATGAGATCTCCCATCCACCAACTAATACCTTGAGTGTTTATTTATCTTATGGGTTCCATTTTCTTACTGAGAATATTTTTACTTCTTTCTCAAGAATCACTGGGCGAAGCATCTCAAAGGTTTTTATCTTTGGCTTTTAACTCTTACCAACTACTTTTAATGTCTGGGACTTTAGCCCCTTCTTCCCACAAGGCAAGGTATAACCTTTCCTAGTGTGGCAAATCCCAATGCCCAAATAAAGGTATGGGGAAATTAAAGGAATAAATATGGAAAGTGGTAAGTATGGAGGGAATGGACGATGACCTTTCATAGACCCACCCAGTGGAAACCCATCCTAAAGGGATATCAACTTACTAGGGCATCATGTCACCCTTCCAGGTATGAACATGTTAAAGAGCATAATTTCCAATCAAACATTATGAAATGAAGGAGAATTCAATGAAAATTATTCAAGTGATTAAATAATGAGAGTGACACATACCATGATACCTAGAATCATTACCTCATGGAGCAAGACTTACTGCTACTTCAGGACCAGGCTAGTGGGATGGATATTGCTGCTACTGATAAATGGGTTGCTTTGAACAAAAGAGGGGCCCTTCGGGGCCATGCTCAAGTCATCTGGATCTTGGCACTCCATGTATAGGACATGTGAGCCTTGAGACATGATATCCTTAGTTATCCCCAGTATAGGGGATAACAAGGCCCAAAACCCTGACCTACCCCATTAGCACAAGACACTTGTGAGAAAATGTCTAGTGACACCTTGGAACATAAACTCATAAGCCTATTGACTAATTCAAAAAACTTTTAGGACCTTCCAAATTAAAAATATTTAGATTAAACATGCACTTAGTCAAAGGGAAATAGGGTTAGTGTGGTGTATTAACTAATCTTCCATTAATAATTGAATCTTATGACCAATGTTATGACCAACTCCCTTATTGGTAAATTTGATCCTCACAGTACAACATGTGTTGAATGGAATTTCATACTTGTTCTTTTAAAAAAGGTCTCTATTCATGTTTTTAACAAATAAAGTCATATAAGATGATACATGACCCCAAAATGCAATACTTTTCCACCAATGGAACATATGGGTGCACATGGCACACCAACTAATGTATCAATGAAGTCACACTAAAATGGTTGAGAAAGTTTATATTTGCACATGTAGAGGTGAGGATATGATGAAAAAGTTGCATTGCTTTGTTGTAGTGCACCATCAAAATGCACATAACATTGATTGATTTTTTGAACAAGTTATGTTGTGGAAGCTACAACTCAAGTGCACAAATGCCAAAGACATTAATGCAACACTTATAAGAGAAAACAGAGACATAAAAGAGGAAATTGTAGTAAACCTTGATAGATATAAGATAGAACAAATCGTAAAACATCAAAGATAAAACCTTAAAATCCAAAGTTATCAAAACATTCACCATGAACAACATAAGAATATAGAGAGAAGAACACTTAAGGTAGGGTAACACCATCAATTAGTCCTAACCGAAGGAATCACTCCACAAACCATGTTTTCTATAAAACAATACAATCCAATACATCTCCAATATAATGATATTCATGTGTATTTATACTTTTTCACAAGTATTTGTAGCGGTCTATGCCAAATACTTCTTATTATTATATTATTTCCTTTTCATTACATTGTGGACAAATTCCATTATTATAGCCACATTAAATTCATTATCCCCTTGGGTACTTCCCTAGGTACCCCAAATTATCCTCCCCAAGTACATTACATTCCATCGTCTTTAACATGTTTCATCCTTGAAACATTGGAATAAGCCATATATGACCTACTAAACAATGTATTCAATTGGTACCATGCATTCACATCCATCCATTCTAGTGAAATGTGGACATGGGGTCCCAGTATGGTCTTTCCTCCTCAATCTTTATTCCGGTTTCTCCTTAGGATCCATGTCTTTGTCGCGCTAGTATGATATCTCCATGCATTGATTATTCCATTTGTCTCCATGTTGGTATCCTTTTTGTTTCCATGTTGATCCATAATAATTGTGTTGACTCAAATGCCCTTATCTTAATTGTATAAACCATAAAATACAACTTTTAATTCAATTAACATATATTTCCTTTCTCCATACGTAAATCATTCATTCACATCCTACAAGCATAAAAATTCTGCTGGAATTCAAATCTATTTACAACATGAAAAATAACTTAACATAATAAAATTTAATTACCTCTTCC
>ML789640.1:106502-167252 GCA_009831015.1 Picea engelmannii
GTTTATTTATAAACCTGTTTAGAAATTCCTGGCAGAATATTTCTTTACATAGGTTTGTTTATTTGAAACAAGTGTTTTAAATTTATTTAATACTTCAATTAGTATATTATTATGCCTTTTACATTTTTAATGTGCAATAGATCCGTGTTAAAAAAATTGCGTTTGACTTGCAGGTTAGGTGGAGCTGGAGCTTGGCCCTTAAGGCTCTAGATTGTGAACGAGGCTCTGATACCATGTGTAGAAACCATAAAATACAAATTTTAATTCAATTAACATATATTTCCTTTCTCCATACGTAAATCATTCATTCACATCCTACAAGCATAAAAATTCTGCTGGAATTCAAATCTATTTACAACATGAAAAATAACTTAACATAATAAAATTTAATTACCTCTTCCTGATGCTACTTTCTCCATTGACCTGGTTGTCTAGCCTGTTGCTTTGCTGCTGCCTGATGCGCTGACCAACTCTACCCAAACCGACTAACCTCCCAGCCAGCTAGGAGCAGCCTGTCCGGCTCCCTAGCTCCAGGAAACCGAAAGGAATCCTGGCCCTCGTGCCCAAAACCCCTAGCAACCCGGTGCTCCCTGTAATGATACTCAAAGACTATAGAACTCCACCACAGAACTAGAAAAACAAGCCTAGAAACCAGAACTCTCCTCCCCCTCCAAAATGCTTCCTCTCCCCCCAAAAATGATCCCCCTTCCCCGTAAGACTCCTCCCGTCATATCCCTCCTTCACCAACCCTTTCCTCCTCATTAATTTCCTTATCCCTACATTCATTATCTTATCTTCTTATTTAATGTCTTATCCTATTATTTAATGTTTCTTATCCCCTCCGTATACATAAATCATTTAATTAAACAACTTAAAATTATTAACCCTCTTAAATTTATTACCCATGTCATTGAATTTGATAGGAAATTAATTAATTAATTAATCAAAAGTTATAACAATTAATTAATTAATAAATATTTAATTAATATTATTATGCCAATCTTTGTTTAATTAAAACCATGTTAGGAAAATTAATTACCTAATTAATTTTACTTAAAAATCCCTAAGCATATATTCAACTAGGGTTGTTACATTAATGACAATTATTTCTTCATGTAGTGTGGGTGGTGATATACAACAACCTTGACTATCGATTCTTCTTGATTTGACGATTCAACATCTGGTTTCTTAACTTCTTCTTCCTTTTTATGCCCTTCCTAGGGATTTTCTTCAAGTTCTTTTGTAGGTTCTTATTTTGATTCAAGCTCACTCTTCATTTGATGCATCATTAGGTACTGCAATTATTTTTTTACAAAGACTTCTTCAGGTGACCCCATGGACCTTATTTACTTAGTAAGAGAAATATCTTTTTTTCTTTTTCTTGTACCATAGCTTTAAAAACTTCCTTTGCATGTTAATATTAATTGTACCAATAGAGTCCATCTAAGGATATCCTAAAACAACATCCACATCATCCATATCTATAACATGAAAATCTAAATGCAACATATATTTGTCTATGACAATGTTCAATTTTTTAAAAGTTTGAGCATTTTTTCTCTCAACCTATGTGCAACGAATATTATTTGCGAGAACTTGCAATTTTTAATCCAAATTAATATTGATGAAATTATGCTTGCAACTAGGGTTACTAGAAACAATGAAATTCTCTTGTTTAATACATCCATGAACCTATAATATGAAGTTGTCACATGAAAATAAATCCCTAGTGCTCTTCTTATCCTTCTTCACAACATGAGACCACCTGTCAATAAATGTTTTTTCATATTCTTGATTTTCAAGTGCCTTTATCTTTTCATGGTTAAGCGAATGTCACCATATGGCCACATCATCTTTTAAAAAAGTATGAATAACAATTTTCCACTTTTTCCCCATACTAACTTCATTTTGTTTATGTACTCTTTAATAATAGGACCATTATCGTTTCCTATAAAATATATATTTCTTGTGAAAACCTCAAAATGTAGAACTAGGGTTTCAAAGAGAGTCACTTTTCAATGGAGCTCCTTTATGTAGTTAAGGTTAGAGGTTGAAAATGTAAAATGATCATAACTTATACTATACTTCTTAGATTGACTATTATGACTCCAATTATGAAATTCCATGGCTTCTCTAGATCTACTAGCATTGGTTTTATTGAATTTGTGCACTCTATCAAAATATATACAATATGTCAACTTTACGACCATCACTCGAAAACAATCTAAAAAAACACCTATTTTATATCAACAATATCTTCACTCCTTGAACTTCATTTTGGATGATTTGTTTTTTGAAATTGGGTATTTTTTCGAGAGAAACTTAGATCCATGGTTGGTTTCTTCAATTTTTTCACATAAAGTTTTATAAATAGACTTAAATGTTGTTGTCCTCTTTTATTTCTATAAAAAATATACAAGAAAAAAGTTCTCCCACTTCATGCCCAAGAAAGAGCATTGATACCACTTGTAGTAAACCTTCACAGATAATAGAGAATAAATTGTAAAACTTCAGAGATAAAACCTTAAACTTCAAAGATACCAAAAAATTCACTATTAACAACACAATAATATAGAGAGAAGAACCCTAAGGTAGGGTAACACCATCAATTACTCCTTATGGAAGGAATCACTCCACAAACCATGCTTGCGACAAAAAAATACAATCCAACACATATCCAATACAATGATACTTGTGTGCATTTATAATTTATCATGAGTATTCCTAGGAGTCTATGTCAACTACTCATTATTATATTATTTATGATTTTAATTACATAGTGAACCAATTCCATTATTATAGAAACATTACATTCATTATCCCTTTGGGTACCTCCCTAGGTACATTACATTCCACTTTCCTTGCATGTGACATACTTTTCAATCACTTCCTAATTAAATCAATAAGAAACCGAAGATTTGTGCATTTAATTATCAATCCGATGTCGTATCTTACTTACAAACTGTCGTGCACTGTATATGCAAGCATAGTTATGTAATTTCCAAGGAGTTGTAGTACTTTCGACGTCAGAAATAAATATTTCAAGACTCTTAATCAAGTCACCAATCTACCCTACTTCTTAAATTCATACTTTGGAGGAAAATATAAGTCATGCTTGCAGGAAGGTATATCATACTTGTGGAAAGTAAAACACAATGTGGAAAATAAACCACTCTTTGTGGAAAAGGAAATCCGACGGTGAATTTCTCAAGTACGGTGATAACCTTGACTTATTGTAACAATTATGAGATTGTACATACACCGAGATGTATTAAAATCACATTATCATCTAATGCATAAGAGAGAGACAACTTATAAAATTTATAGAATATCAATCCCAAGCTGTCATAAATCTGAAAGAAAACACAGTAAAGTAAAAGCTGCAAGCAGAGTTGCAACAATGGGACTCACAATAATGTGAGTTACAACAACAAGAGTTGCAACAACGTCCATGATCCACACTATTATAAATATGTAGAAATATGATTAACACCTGAGTCACAACTATTATCACATAATTCAAATCGTAAAGAGACTAAATACTAGTTGTGCTTGAATTGCAATTAACTATTTATGAAATCTAGAATTGTAGCAATATGGAGAGAAAAAGTAACTATGAAATTGGATAAACAATAATGAAACACTAATCCTATGTTAATTGACAGGAAATACCTGACTAAGGAGGGGGCCCTAACCCCTTAGGCAAGGCATTGTATTACAAGATCAGAATAACATGAACACTCAACACATCATCACATGAACAAGAGGAGAAATGAAATTATATTGCAGAAGTTTTGATTTTTACAATACAACCAAATATTATCGCAAAAATAGTTCTCTCCCCCAAGCTCAAGAGAAACCGGGGTCTTTATACAATACATCTAATGTCTAAATAAAAAAAGGATATA
The DNA here is from genome assembly GCA_009831015.1 of Picea engelmannii. Classification (NCBI taxonomy): domain Eukaryota; kingdom Viridiplantae; phylum Streptophyta; class Pinopsida; order Pinales; family Pinaceae; genus Picea; species Picea engelmannii. The sequence goes on from ML789640.1 coordinate 110,411, forward strand.
TATGGAGAACCATGAGAATTAGATTGTACATCCATTTACAATGGTATCATCAAATTTTAGAAAAGAGTAGGCATATGTTGTCTCAGATTAGTTGGGCGATGATTTGTAGGTGAACTATTTTCCTCTTTTGGTTGTCCACTTTCCTTTCGTTTCCTTTATATGTGAGGAGAAATCTCTAATCAACAACTATAACGCCGACTGATGTGTTGGAAGAATTTTTCTTGGAGTTGCAACAACATGGGTTTCTTTTGGAATTGCAGCAGTTGTATCATGCTTAGAGTTGCAACACTTGTAGAGGAGTTGCAGAGCTCCTACATGGAGTTTCAACCATTGTAATTTTCCCTGTATAGGAATGTTAGTGCCAAAAGGTAACAATTTCCTTAAGAAATATGTAAGAATGACATAAAAGTATCAAATGGGGGAAAATTCATACCTTGGTGAAAAGTGAGACAAACTGGATGAGAAAGATATTAAGAGAGAGTGAACAATGGAAAAATGGTAAGGAAGAAGGCACTGAACGAGTGCTGAAAACATGCCAATTTGTGCACCCGTCATCTCCCCCATCCCAAAATTGTTGCATGCCCCTATGAAACCAACAAATATTTAGGGTTAGATAAATTGAGATGCCCATGGAGGTTGTTGATACTATACTCCACCTCCTATGCTTCCTTTAGCTGACTATATTCCTCCTTTTCATTGGTGCTATGCCCTGTTGTCATTTCCTTGTTCTCTACTAGTCCTTGCTCTATTTTAGTCTGGCTAGATTTATTAATTATCATAAAATATGTGGTTTGGACAACCATTTCTCTTGTTTACTTGGTTTGAGTTGTCTCCTCTGGCTTAATAGAGGGTTCCCTTGCAGGAAGAAAACTTGTTGTAGGGAAACCTAATTTATTAGGTGTCCTTTCTTCATCAAGTTCATATTTCAACGTTTTGAGGTTGATTTATATGTTCCATATTTTCATTCTCAACATTCTATTCTATTTTACAAGAGATGAATATATAGGAAAGGAATGTGGAATTCTTATCCAATGTGTAGATGTGACCTTTTCTTTAGGACCAACAACCTATGGTTTTACTTTTGCTTCTCATGAATTAGAAAATCCTTCCCAATAATGCTTCATGTTGGTTCTTGTGGATCAAAAGAACCTCTGGTTCGGGTTCCTTTTATTGTGATTCTTGTGGATTATAAATCCTTTCCTTGGAAGTGCTTCTTGCTAGTTCTTGTGGATTAACAAGAGACTTTAGTTTTGGTTCTTCTTTCTTTGATTATTGTGGGTTGGAAGACTATTCCCCATAAGTGCTACTTACTAGTTCTTTTGGATCAACAAGAGCTTTTGGTTCTAGTTCCTCTTTCTCTTGTGAATTGACAGATTGTTCCCAAAAATAGCTTCTTACTTGTTCTTGTGGATCAACAAGAGCCTCTGGTTCTGGTTCCTCCTACTCTGTATATACTTCAAGGATGGTGACAATACCTTCTCGAAGAATTCCTCTTGGTGGTTATTGTGGGTCAACAAGGGCCTTTATATCTATTCCTTCATCGACTTCCAAGTTATTCCCTTCTGTCGGTTCTTGCATGTTAGAGGGTTTTTGTTGAGTTTCATCTGTGAAAGTGTACTTGATTATTTTATTTTGAACATAGGGGTTCCTCTTCCTGTACCCTCTTAATCTCTTTGTGGAGGGTTTTCTATCGGTGACCTTGACATCACTGTCATGGATTTATTTTGTCGGGGTTGTAGTACTAGGGCCACTTTCCATAGTTTCCCTCTTGAGTCTCTTTGGTTGAGCAATGTCAAAATTTCAGGTTATTGTGTCTACAACACTGTTTCTTGGAGATGGAGTTGTAGTCGTTGCTTCCCCTAGTTCATGAAGTGCAACCACTTCTTCCTATGGTACTATAAGTGCAACCACTGCATATTTTGAAACTATAGCTGGTGCCTAGATAATGCTATTCCATGTTCGGCCCTCCTTGTGGAGGGCTTGTTCAACCAATATATTAATAATCCTATGGTGCATAATAGTGTCCCTAGGATTCTTTGATATTTGTGCGAGTGCTGTCATGGTTTGCAAAGTTTTGAAAATGAAATATGGTATGTTGATGGGTCGACCATGTCTGAGGTGGTCCAAGAGATGAACACGGTGGAGGAAAATGGACCCGTAGTGACCTTCACATGTAAAATAACACTGAATGAATATGGCCATATCTTTCCAAAGGTGTGGTAGAGACCTTCTATCAAATCCTATTCCCTTCTTTACCAATGCTTCTACATGCTCAAGAAATTGTCATAGAATTTTAGGCTTGGAGGTTGTTTTGGAATACCACCTCTCACCTGTTTGTGGAAAGCCTACAAATTCCACCACTATTTCCTCTATTACTTCAACCATGGTACTTGCTACCATAGATTGTGCTGTACTGAAATTTAGAGTGAATTCCAAGGAAACTTCGTTGTCATATCCCTGTAAATATTGTACATACTCCATCCATTTAGCATGGTGGAAAATCAACCCAATATGGTCATATGCTTTGAGTAGAATTGATTCCATGGGTTCTCTACATATTAGGGAGCCTTCCATGGTTTCTCTTTTCTCCTAGGTCCGATTGCTTGCAATTGAAAAGGGAAATAACTGTCAGAGGGGTGGGGGATTTCCAATTATGATGATAATGATTGTGATTATGGAAATTGGCGTAGGGTGGAAATTATGGAAATTAATTTTTAAGAATAAAAGAAGATAGAATTTGACATAAAGGTATGCAAGGAAGGAAAAACAAATCTCGGTAAAAAATATATAATACCACCCAAAGGGGATTTTATCTTATCAAAGAAACTCACAGAGGATAAAGAAAATGATACCATGGATATGGAATCCATGCAAAGAATGATTAAAGGTTATTCAATAAAATATTTTATATGAAGTGAAGTGTTGGAGAAGGAGACTCAAATCATAAACCATATAGGCCATTTATGAGAATACCTACTCCTCCTAGAGTTATTGAACCACCACTTGTTAATTTGAACCTTGACTTAGGAACAATGGCCATGGACAACTATTGTAATTTTCATCAAGCTTCCCATTCTGACAAAACCTGCCCCACAATGGATAAATGCAATGAATTTGGTGACAAATAGACTTTTAGACGAGTGTTCAAAAGTATAAGGATATGGTGAAAAATCAAGAGAAAAATTGGAAGAATCATCATTTGAACATTCAATTGAAACAACCATGGTTTTGTCAGAGGTATTTCCTGGTGCAAATTTTTGTAAAGATGATGATGTGTTAGAAGAAGGATTGACAGTCCAAACTTGAAGTATGGGACTACTGTTTAAAAAAATCAACCAATTGTGTCTCAAAATACAAACACAAAGAAAACATGTACTATGAACCTTGCTAAGTCTCTTCCTATAATTTTTGATGTGCATACATATTCAATTATATTTTTCGAACCTCTAAAATACAACGTGGTTGAAGATCCGAAGAAAATCAAAGAAAACATTTCAATGTTCGAGGTTTGTAACATTACACAACAATGTGAGTTTTTGTTAAAATCCCTGAAAGTAGAAGATATATAACCATTAACCACTAGGAAAATAACAGTTAATAATGGAAAAAAAAACAACGATCAATGTTGCTAAGGACGAAATATCTAATTCCATGCCTCCTCGGTTGATCTAGATTATTTTCGACACGAAATGAGAGAAAAGATATAATAAATAAATGTATAGAGATATCTCAGATATCCAATAATATAACATAAATGTATTAGAGATGCAACCATAAACACAGAGATACAGTAATACACAATTTTCTATTAACGAGCAAAAATGTACAAGGACTATAAAAATACAGAGTGAAAGACTCGCTAGAATGGTGGCAACTTATCTCTGAGAAGAGATGTGTCCACTACTCACATTCGCAAGAGGATCATTTTAAAATGAAGCTCCAAAGGCATTTTTATCATAAAGAAAATTCAAAACCCTAACCCCACAAGATGAAAAGCCAATAGTTTTGTGGACCCCTTTTTGGGTAGTTTGATGTATCAACTTCCCAAGGGCGTGACTTTGGCATACGATCTCCGTTTGGGGTGCACGATAGCTCGTTGGAAAGGTATATCCGAGGATATTCATTTTGGGGGCTCAAAAAAAGCCTTTGGAAATAATTGAGGAGATTGATCCTGAAAAACCTTCATTCAGGCCCTCAAAATGGCCCTGAAAATTTAGGAAGCAAAAAACTGCTAAAAATAGTAAGTTGCTAGAAAACTGTTTTGAGCCATTTGGAATAGGTGGGTGGCCACCGATATCCACATGGATCATCATTTCTTACTAAAATTTCATATATTGAAATTAAATGTTTATAAATTTTTAGTGGAATATGGAGTGTCATCAAATGTAATTCCATGTTATGTTTGCAAAAAGTTGAATGTTGTCCCAACAAGATATAAACACACATCACTCAACTTGATAGGTATGAAGTTAAGCTAACTTGTGAGTTGAAGGATGTTTTGATTATAATATCATCTAATCCTAAAGTTCACCAGGTGACATATATTATAACGACAAATATCCCTGAAGCATATGGTATTGTACTCAATAGGGACTAGGTGCAAAAATTACAAGGATATTTTGTTGGAAAATTGGTTGTCATTTATGTTAAAATTAGAAGAAGACCTAAAGAAAATCCCAAAATCCCCTAAAAGTGATGATTATGTGTCCACTTGAAGAATCCTTGAAGAGCCTTGAAATAAGTGTATATAACTCCAAAGTGGTTCCCTTATGGCATAGATTTTAAGCATGGCCCTCATGGAATGAGATAACATGTGGTTGTCTCCACATGACCAATTTGAGTTTTACAAAAATGAAACCTTAAAGAAAACTTGAAGGATCCATAAGACCAAGTGAATAAGCCCCTAAAGTCAAGTGAATAATCCCCTAAAACCAAGAGAAAAATCCCCTAAATCCAAATGAAGAAGCCCCTAAATCTAAGAGAATAATCCCCTAAAGTAAAGTAAAGAATCCACTAAGGTCGACCATCCTTAAGGAAGAGGATCAACCTAAAAGTTGTGATCCTTGGTCACACCCCCTCATGTGGAGAAGAATCATATAAAAAATATGAACCTCATTTGGAATTTGGATCACAACAATTTAACCTAGCTAAGGAAGATGAGCGAATTTTAGCCTAGAGGAGAAAATTGCCAAGGGAAGATCAAGTGAAGAAGGGTGGAATTCCAAGGGAAGATGGAGTTTTGTGATGATTTGTTCTAGGTTTTTATTTGAAGGTCATCTTTTCATTTTTGATATAACCTTTTTTCTATAATGATTCAGATAGAAAAACTTGGAAGTGTTTCATAAGTGATAACAAAGAATCTTGGGTATAAATTTAAGGTCTTCACTCATTACAGGTTTGGAGTTATACTTAGTGGAAGTTGAGGTTCTTAAAACTAGGGTTTTCTTCTTCAAAATGAATCATCTTGCCATTTTTTTCTATAATTGTTTTTTGGGATGAGTCAAGGAGAGAAACATAGATAATTTTTAGAGAAGATATAGAATAATTTTGGGTACAAGTTTCAGATCCAAATTCATTACAAGTACAAAGTTATGCTTGTTGGAAGTTAGGGTTTATGACTAATCCAAAAACTAGTCCCAAACAAGTGTTCAAGATAAAATGGTTATATTTGAAGCTTAGTAGGTCCAAATTTAATTCCACTTTTTGAATTATAAGGAGAACAATTCCTAATATATTAGGTCCAAGTTTCATAATCAAAAACAAAAAATTGAGCTCGTAGCAAATATTACAAGTTTGCATATTTGAGGTACAGTTTTGAGCAGTTTTGTATGCAGATTTAAGAAGTGATTTTGGGATTTTATTTGAAGGTTGATTTTATCCTGTATCATCATCTAAAATATTCCAAGGGGATTGATTTCTCCTTTCAATAGGTGTTGGAAAATTCAGGGAGTGGGTGCTTCCTTCAAGTTGGTGCTTGTAAAATCTTGAAACTACTTAAAAAAGGTTTTCGTGGTTTTCTCCCAGTCAGGTTTCCACATAAAAATATGTGTGCAATCTGTATTATTTTATGTAATGATGAATGAAATTATTAATGTTTAATGTTTATGTAGTGATTGAAGGTTAAAATTGTTGAAATAAATCTATATTGATTCATCCCCCCCTTTCAATATTCTTGAATATTCTAACAATTGGTATAAGAGAGGGTTCCTTTAGGAACAATCTAACCATTGGAAGGAAAATCATGGACAATCAAGGAGAATTTATCAAAAATGGAACACCATTGTTTGATGGGAAAAATTATGCTTTTTGGAGCATAAGAATGAGAGCATAAGAATGAGATCATTTTTGCAGCCACAAGGATTTGATGTTTGACATGCTGTAGTAAATGGATACACTGCACTAGCTTCTCCCCCAATAGATAATTATGGGAAAATATTAGTGAATACAATTCAAAGGATATAAATTCCATTCTAAGTGGTCTAACATGTTCAAAATTTGTTAAGGTTATGTATTGTGATTCTACAAAGGAAATCCGAGACAAGCTCAAGAATGTTTATGAAGGAGATGTTAAATTAAAACGGGCCAAGCTTCAAACTTACAGAGGACAATTTGAACATATGATAAGGAATGAAGATGAATATATTGCAACTTATTTTCTCTAAGTTGATGGAATTGTGAATACTATAATAGAATTGGGAGAAAATATTGAAAATTTAGTTATTGTGCAAAAGATATTGAGATCTCTCCCAATGAAATTTAATACTAAAATATCATCTCTAGAAGAAATAAAAGATCTTGATACAATGAGAATGGATGAATTACATGGAATACTTACAACATATGAAATGAGAACAAAGCAAGAAAATCCATCTAGAAGGGAAACAAATTTCAAAGCTTCCAAGAAAGCAATGAATAACAAGCCAAGGTCAAAACCCTGCTCCAACAATAGTGATGATTCAAACAATGAAGAAGAAGCCAACTTTGTGAGAAAGATGAAAAGAGGAACCGAAAAGTACAAAGGTAAGCTTCCTTTCAAATGCTTTAATTGTGGTAAATTTGGGAATTTTTCTTCCAAATATCCTTATGCAAGGGGTTTATATAGTGATGAAGAAGAAGTTCCTAAGAAAAAAAAGAAATATCATAAAAGAGACATTGAAAGAAGTAAAGGAATATTTTTGAAAAACAAACCCTCTATTCAAAAGATTATAGTTCCTTATCCGATGAAGATGATGATAATGAAAATGACTCAAGAAGAGTACTCTTCATGGAATTAGAGACTCAAGAGGAAACTACTGAAAATAATTGAGGAGACTATGAAGAAGAAGGATAAGTGAATTCCGAGGTAGAATCAATCAGTGCCTTAAGTGATCTAAGAATATCAAGTAAGAAAAACAAGTCTCTCAAAGAAGAGTTAAGTAAAATGAAGGAAGGCTTTCAAATCCCTAGCAAAATTTTTGAAGAAGCCAAGTAGACTATCATAGATCTAAGGATTCAGTTGGAAGAAGCCAAAGTGATTGAATAAACACTCAAGAGACAATTGGAAGAAAATAAGAAAATAACAGAGAATATGGAAGCTGAAATAGTCTCACTAAGAAAGGAACTACAAAAGAAGGACATCCAACTAAATTTTGGCAATAACACCAAAATACTGGATGAAATCATATGCAATAAAAAACCATTCTATAACAAGTATGGACTTGGATATAAACAAATAATATTGATGAGGGTTCAATTTCTATGATGACAAGAAATGAAGTAGAGAAACAAAGTTATGGAGATACTATCAAGGGTTCCATAAAGAAAGAAGAATGCAAGCCTCTAAAGGAGGACATATATAAACGAGAAATAAGGAAGAATCAAGAAGAAGATAGTGCATTCAGAGGAATATGGAATAAAAAATTAAAAATGAATAAGATCATGATTTTAGAAGAACAACACCAACTAGAAGACCACCCACACCTAGTTACCAAATTGTTTTTCTTGGCTTGTGTTATTCTTGCAATAATTTTGGGCATAAAGACATAAATTTTAGAGCTTATGCAAAAGGTTGAAACACCTAGAACATAAGTAGCTATGAATATCCCAAGAATCATTATGAAGGAAATTATCCCAAAAAGCCTCGTGAGGATTTTGATAGAAATTAAAACAATTTTGATGCTCTGGGTTATGAAATTGAATGCTACAACTGTAACAATTTTGGACACACAACTAGAAATTGCAGAAGTGATTTGATAGTTTCTTCAAGGGAAACTAAGCATGTTCCTTTCGATCATATAGGGGTCCTATCACCAAACATTTATAGTTGGCATATGAAGAATTAGTATAATTCGCCAAGGTTTCTACATTTTAAAATAAATTTCCATCCTTAAAATCATCCCTAATAGGGAAACAATAGAGAACTTGGAAAAGGAAGCAAGAAGATTTCATGGTTGAGGAATGTGGGTTTTCCTTACAAGCCCAAAATAGAAGAATTCATTGGTACGTTGACAGTGGATGCTCAAAGCATATGAATGGATACAAAAATAGATTTGTAACATTAAATAAAGAAAAAAGAGGGATTTTTCATGTTTGGAATTGATAACTCAACCAAAATTATAGGAAAATGCACAATTAGTCTTGGAAAGAAAGATGTTGTAGCAGAAATTGTCCTAATTGTTGAAAATATGAAGCATAATTTGCTAAATGTGAGCCAAATGTGTGATCAAGGACACACACTTATATTCAATTCAAAATAATGTGAAATAAGGAAATAAGGATCATACAGCCCAGTGTCAACAATTACAAGGACTTTAAACAACATATACATCTTGAATGATATCGAAGAAGAAAAATGTTGTTTGGGAAAAGAAGATGAAATATGGATATGGAATAGGAGAATGGGCCATATAGTACACTTTGATAATATTTTCAAGATCAACAAGAAGATAGATGTAAGAGAAATTCCAGAAATTACAAAGACAATGAATACTATGTGCAAGAACTGGCAACATGGAAAACAAACAAAAGTTGAATTCAAGACAAAGGAATACTCTACGAAAAAATCGTTGGAGATTGTACATACTGATTTATGTGGGCCCACGAGAACAAAAGGAATATATGGTGAACAATAATTCATGCTACTCATTTATGACTACACCAAAATGACCTGAGTTTACTTCCTCAAGAAAAAGTCAGAATCTTTTGAATGTTTCAGGGTATTAGAGTGTTTGGAAGTAAGTGTTACATAAAAAGGGAAGAGAAGAAGATTTAAAAATTTAACTCTCGGGTGGATGAAGGCATATTTTTTGGGTACTCATAAAAAAAATCATATAAGTGCTACAATATAAGACTCAACAAGATAGTGGAAAACATCAATATAAAATTTGATGAAACAGATTTTTTGAAGACCAGGAAGGAAAGAAAAAAGTTTAAACATTTTTGAAGAACATGAAAATGAAGAACTAAAGAAAGAAGAATAAAATCAAGAAGAGTAGCAACAAGAAGTAGAACAAGAAGAAAACAACCAACAAGATTTTCAGACACCTTCTAGGACACATAACCACCGATTTCATAAGAATCATACTCCAGAACAAATCATTGGAGATAGAAGTGTTGGAGTAGAAACCAAAAGAAGGAAAACATAGAAACTGAAACAACGACATTTTTCATTACTGTCCACAGTTGAATTGAGTAACTTTGAGGAATCCAGAAATGATGAACATTAGATCAAGGCTATGGAAGAAGAACTAAATCAAATAGAGAAGAATGAGACATGGGAACTAGTTCCAATATCAAAGGACAAAAATTCAATTGGGACAAAATGGGTTTGCAGAAACAAGATAAACGAATATGGACATGTAACCATAAACAAAGCAAGACTAGTGTACAAAGGATATGCTTATGTTGAAGGAATATATTTTGAAGAAGCCTTTTCTCTCATGGTGAAAATGGAAGCAATCATAATGTTCTTGGATTATGCATGCTCCAAAAGGATCAAAGTGTAGCAGCTAGATGTAAAATCAACTTTTATAAATGGATAATAGAAGAACAAATCTACATAGAATAACTAGAAGGGTTTCTACTATCAGAAAAGGAAGACTATGTTTGTAGATTGAAGAAATCTCAAAGAGCTTGGTACTCAATATTGGACATGTACTTACAACAACAAGGGTTTAGAATGGGAAATGCAGATAGTAACCTCTATATAAAAGTGGATCAGAGAAATACAACTATTATTGAAGTGTATGTTGATGACATCATCTTTGTAAGTGATGATGATGAATTGAGTTTGAAGTTTTCCAAGGATATGCATAACGAATTTGAAATGTCCCTAATTGGGTAGTTGAATTTTTTATTGGTACTCTAGATATATTAGTTAGATGAATGAATTTTCATTTCCCAAACCAAGTACATCAAGGAAATGTTAAATAAGTTCAAAATGTAAGATTGTAAACTTGTGAGTACTCCTATGGTTACTGATTGGAAGTTGAGAAAAGATGAGGAATCTAAAGAAGTGGATCGAAGAATATACAAATCAATGATTGGTAGTCTACTCTATGTGACAACTTCAAGACCAGATGTAATGCAAGTAGTTGGAAAGGTCACAATATTTCAAGCGACACCAAAGTAAAACCATGTTCTAGCAGTGAAAAGGATATTCATATATCTTAAAAGAACAACAAATTTTAGGATATGGTATCCGAAAGGAAATGAGTTAACTATGGTCTCCTACATGGATGCAGATTGGGCATGAAGTATCGATGACAAAACAAGTACAAGTGGATAATATTTCTACTTAGGTGAATTCCTAATGTCTTTGTTGGCCCTTAACCAAGTTTTGAGGAACACTTGGGCATATTTGACCATTTTTGGGACTTCGACAACCTGTCGAAGACGAAGCACAAAGTGAAGCGGAGATTGTGGAAGCTAGACCCTCTTTTTGGGTCCTTTTTGGGTTTTTGGGAATATGTAATGGGAAAGAGATGTCGGCCCGTGGGTATACCCATGCTTAGGCCCACTTTTGCAATGTATAAATAGATATCTAGGTGATGTAAGTAAAGGAGAAGATTAGCCAAGGGCTTAGTGATAGAATTGATTTATGTGATTGACTTGCAGAGTCGAGTGCAAGTGTTGTAAGTGATGAGTGCACAAATTGTAAGGAGTCTCTGTGCTAGATCTACTTGAGGAAGGAGGATATAGCAAGGTGCACGTAGATCTCCTGTCCTATGAGGAGTAGGATTTTGATAGCTCTGTGCTGTAACCGGATTGACTCAAGCTAATAAAGAAGAAGAGTTGGTGGATGTAGCCCCAGGGTGGGGGTGAACCATGTAAATCTGTGTGTTATTCTTTGTTCTTTGACTTGATGTGTTTACCTCTGCTTTGGTTAAGTGATTTGATATATTTAGACATATCTGCTTATGCTTTTTGATTCATTAGATGTGTATGGATAGTAGATCTGATATATATGAAGATTCTTAGTGATGATTTATTGTATCTAATCTATTTTATTGTTGATAAGTGCTAAATTACCTTAGATCTAAGTGGATGCTACGAAGCTCTGTGCTTTCTACGAAGTATAATAAGGGTTGAATATTGATGAATGATCTATGCTAAGTGATTTCTAAGTGTTGTAATCATAGACCTGTGTCCCAGCTAAGGTTGCAGACACCTGAGTCTTGCAACCACTCCTGCCTCTACCTCGGGTGAGACTTCATCTGCTTCGTAGGTGTTGCTGAAAGGGATGGTAGTTAGGGTTTTGTTGGTGTGCTGTTGTAGTGTTGAACCCCGAGTCTACCCTTGTGCCAAAAAATGGTTCCGTTGCCGGGACTGAAACTGTGATTGCTGGGAACTAAGGGAGAAGAAGATTTGTGCAAAGATTTGTCTTGAAACTGTGGGAGATCTATGCGTGGATCTATGCCCTAATGCACAATATTTTACTTGATCTGAAAAGAGAAGGCTAGATCTAAAGAAAAGAAGCAAGATCTGAATACTTTGTTCTCTAAGAAAAGTAAAAGTGGAAGTTTCTAAAGAAAATAGGTAAGATCTGTAAGCTCAATGATATGATAAAGGTAAGAATAGTTAAAATTTTTTAGATCTGAAAGCTTTGTGCTCTGTAGAAGTAAGATAAGTGAACATTTTTGTTTCTAGAGTATGGATCTAGGTATGTTTGATAGACTCTGTCATAGCTTGAAAACTAGGGCATTAATAGATGAAAGAAAGTTTGACATGAATATATATGATATATATGTTATACCTATGCATATAAAGAATGTTTGGACTAACAAATGGATGCATGATCCTAGAAATAATATTTTGCAGGCTAGCTACCATGATCCTGGTGCGCAATATAGAAGAAGTTGGGGATCATTTAAGAGAAAGAGATGATTAACCCTATGTTACAATTGCAGAAGATAAGGACATCTTGCTAAGGAATTCCCTAGTGGGAGATCTAGTTGTCTATGTTGCAAAGCCTTGGACCATGAAGTATTGGATTGCCCTAGAATGATTGCTAAGGTCGAAATAATGAATCTAAATGAAGAAAACCCTAAGGAATCCAAAAATAGCAGAACCCCAGAGAGAATAAAAAAAGTTATTACTACAGATGAAAGATACCGTGAATGACCACCAACATGTTATATTATTAGAGGTATTTAACAAAAAAGAATGCATCGAGGTAAGAATAGGAGACTTCGACATTGACTGTGTTCTGGATGAGGAAACACAGGTGAATGTTATGACAAAGAGAACTTGGGAAGATATAGGAAGGCTTGTTATGATCCCTTCACTAAGTGGAATAGGGTTATTCAGAGGGAAACTGGTAAACCTATGTGGAAGGCTTACTCAGATATCTATGAATGTCAATGGAACTTCGACAGAGGAAGATTTTGAGATTATCAAATTTATTGAGGACAACGCCCCATTTACTTTGTTACTTGGACAACCTTGGATTAAAAGAGATCAAGCCGGGAAGAAGGAATAAGAAAAGGTTTTAGAACAACAAAGACAAGAGTTAAAATATTTCATGACCAGAAGTATCACACAGTTGATTGAGGAACAAAAGAACAAATCAAAGCTATTTGACACTAGAAGCCCATATGTCAAAGTTGCAAAAGAATTAGGGGACTCACAAAATATTGGAGTATGTGTATCATATATAGATGAAGTAGTACCCCTGAGTCTTGGGAGAGAACCTCAGCAACACGAAGTGACTATGCCCAAGGAAAATAAGAATCAGAACGGGAAAATAACTACTGAGACGAAGCTCACAGGGAAGAAGTCTAGGAAGCTAAGTAAAAAGAGAACTAAGATCGATAGGCTATAGAGGGTTTTAGAGGGAACCTCTCAAAAAGAAACTTTGCAAAATTAGAGCTTCGCCGGGATATCAGAACAATGACATGGGTCACTTCACCATGGCAAAGCAATATAGCCATTGGAGGCTGAGATATCTGTTAGAATGCCACTCCGAATGGATCAAAAATCATTGATGGCTCATCACTAGACCATTAGAACACACCATAACAGATAGAACAAGAGTTAATGAAGCCCCATATCGGTTACAAACTATTCATTACAAAGTTACTTATTCCATCGTGCCATGCACAAAAGACACTTTTGCTAATTATGAATTTGAGTCCGCACACTACATGAATTATGAACAATGATTACTCCACTCTTACTCTCTACCCTATTACAATACCTACGTTACTTTGAGAACCCGATATATTGATCTTGAGTGTATATGTCTGACAAATTTAGCGCAACTAAAGAATCTGTAAGAGAGGTACTCGCTAGCCTCATAGCCGAAAGAGTCATGTCATAGAGGTTTATAGGCATCATCGTTGAGAGGAGTGCAAGCCTCCCCATTGACTGCTTGAGCAGGAACATCTCGAGCCGGCATAGAAAGAAGAACCAAACATAAAGACAATATGGCCAACGCAAAGTTGGTTCCATCCATCCTACCTGCTTACATACCACCTCTGAGTGGTGTGATCAACAAAGACAGTGTGCCTAGAGACTTTGAGTACACTCTAGTCACTACGCACCTGCTGAAAGGGGTACGCACAGTCTGCGTAGATCACGACAAGATCGCAACATTGAATTTTAGTGACTTCAACCTAGGGGATCATAAAGTTTACAACATGCTTTCCCCATACAAGTACCTAACCAAAACCAAGGGAAATAATTCGAAGATCATCTCCAAGCCATGGATGATGAACCTTACACAGTCCACTCTGCTCAAAGTTATGAAGATACCACACTTCGACAGACACCAGGAGGTGAATTATTGTGTGAAGCTACTACTAGTGAGTTACCATGGAGGATACTTATGGTTAAAAAATTGATCCAACACTGATCAATCAGATCACCGGGCTTAGCATGCAGGGTCCCAATCCCCATGATTACTATCCTAGAAATACCATGGATCACACTCTTTCTCAGAATATCAAAGAAGCTTATGGTGATGTTGAGAAAGGCGCTCAAGGCTACAAGGTATCTTATATTGAAAGTGGCACAGTGCGCCTCGCCTCTCAACTGATCACAGGGAATTTGGTACACAAGAATTGACCCACGCAAGTATTCGACTTTGTAGTCGACCTCATAGGGAAATGCGTAAAGGGAATACAGATGAATTGGGTGAAGTACCTGGTGAATCAACTAGAGATTGACTGCAGAGAAGCCCAAGATCAGGGGCATGAATTCCATTTTAGCTAGTTCTTGATACTTATAGTTTTCGTTGCATGGGAGCTACCAGAAGGTGCAACCTTCTCGGACATTGACCCCTTTGAACCATTGGCTGTGAAGTTCAATACACTATGGTACTCGAACGATATGAAAAAGCAGTGGAAATCCGATGCTGTCTTCATACCTACTACACCTAGTTGAAGCTCGCCATCCAGTCCGAGTCTCACATGACCCCAAATAATTTACACAGGTTTTGAACTTTGATGAAGTTTAGCGTGGACCAACATTTCATATATGTTACAGCACATGCTAATGAGCACAAGGAACAACTTCAGTCTTATTATAAGTTGATAGAAGAAGACCTGGAGGAGATCACCAAGGAATGTTCGGTGGACCTCCTTATTTCAGTAGACCCTATAGAAATGTCCAACATCGACAACCCAAAAGCTATGCAGGATACACCTAGGCCTAGTAAGACAAAGAAAAAAAAGAAGACGAAGAAGGTTGAGGAAGTTTAGGATATAGACATCTTATCTGTGAGGACGACTTCCACTACACCAGACCGAGGAGGTGATGGAAACGACTTAGAAGAAGTCGAACAAAGACCAGAAGATGAAGTAGAAATCATAAAGAAGAGGAAGGGTTCGCCTCCGAAACCTTCCTCCTGGAAGAAACCAAAAGCACCCGTAACTAAGCTGCAGACCACACTCACTCTAGATGACTTCATTTTCCTCATCATATCTATGAATGAAGCTATAGAAGAGATAGCAAAAAAGAAGGAAGATAAGCAAGAGACAATGTACAACGGAATTGAGATTGAGCTCCAAGGAGTGCAACAGGCACTTCAGTCTAGCCGTGCAGTCTCCACTGCACCCTTTCCAGAAGGAACAATAAAAGAGGGAGATGAACCAGTTCAACTTCGCAAAATTGTTGATATAGATGAAGTACACCTTTGGAAAGAACATGAAGAAATAGCATAGGCCACCCATGCCTTAAAGTAAGCACAGGAGGAAATCATCGAACAACACCAAGTTGCACAGCAACAGAAGGACACTCTCCAAGCGAAATTTGAAGAAGACAGAGCGAAGATCCAAAAAGAGAAAGAGCAGATGCTCACGAAGTAGATTGAGATTGAAGAAGTAGTTAATAGATCATTTCTCTCTGTGACCGACTTAAAGAAGAAGGCATAAGAACCCATAGAACACCAAGTGATGAAGCTTGCTGAAGTTATTCAACAACTTCAACAAAGAGTTGTGGAATTAGAGCTTCAGACCATACCAAGTACCCCACAAGAAATGCGTGACCCATGAGAAATGACTGCCCAGAGCACAGTAGAAAGGATTCAAGCACTCATTGAGGAATGCAAACAATTAAGTAGCATAAGTGCACAGATATATGAGAACCTAACCGAGAATCCAAAATTGCATAAATTGGATTCATAGCTCTAGGAGGCGAAGCATGAAGCCGAAAAGCTACAGGTATAGATGAAGGCCCTATCACCCATAGAGAGGATGAAGCGGTCTCACGAGAAGTGCACCACCCAGCAACAGATCCATACGATCCAGATAAAGGTAATGCAAGTAACTCAACAATTTCAACCCGTGAAGGATAAGTCATGTCAGCTATTTACAGAGATTGAGAGCCAAGGAACATAGCTTGAGAAGGTCATGAATTCAGCACAACAACACGTAGAAGGGCCGGTGAATGACACACTCATCTAGGAGTTCACCGAGCAAGAGGCCGTGGCACAACAGTAGGTTGAAGAATCTCGATCCAAGCTTGAGACATTCGAAGTAGAACTGATTAGATCTAAGTGACTCAGGACAAGTCACAAGTGAGTGTTGGGGGCCTGTTGGCCTTGACCAAGTTTTGAGGAACACTTGGTCATATTTGAAAGTTTTTGGGACTTCGACAGCCTGCCAAAGATGAAGCGCAAAGCAAAGGGGATATTGTGGAAGCTAGACCCCCTTTTTGGGTTTTTGGGAATATGTAATGGGAAAGGGATGTCGGCTCATGGGTTTACCCATGCTTAGATCCACTTTTGTAATGTATAAATAGATAACTAGGTGATGTAAGTGTTAGCACTCTATAATTTTCCCAAGGCTGAAAGGCAGTCACAGAGGTAACATCAAAACCGCTTCGAATCAGGGATCTAGCCCTCCGAGACTCAGAGAGGGATCTCTCTGTCTGATACAAATTTGTTTGAAGAGATATTAGGCTAGCTATGAGAGTATGAGGTTAGGGTTTTTGAAATATTTAGATGAGGATGTGGTTGACGAGTTTCTCAGATCACCATTGGGCTATGGGGTTTATTTATAAGATGATGATCTAGTCAGATCTAGAGGTAAATGTCTCCACAGGGAAAGATAGTAACAACTGTTGGATCAAATCAAGTTTGAAGGGTGTCAATTTGAGGAAGAAATGGGGTGAGGAAAAACTAAGCAAATGAGCAGTTAAGAATTCATAAACCAAGTTTTATAAGAAAACATAAATATTATTGAAAAATTGGACAAAGAGTATGCATGCATAAATTCTTCTCCATTTACTCTTTTTCAATAATAAGAAATGAAATGGCTTGAATGGTAGCAGAAAGATAATTAAAAATAGAAAAGGAACACATCACCAACACTGCTACAAAAGAATCCTATGAATCATTTTCTCTATTACTATTTAGTCATTCAAAAATTACAGACAAAAACCTCCTGGAGTAGCAAGGCCCACAATCCAGCCAAAAAAGGGAAAAAACTTTACACAGGTCGAACCTCTATTTTGTCTTTTACATGTGTATAAATAAGAAAGATATCTCAGTCCTCTAACACTCGAGCTCATAACTCTGCTTTCTAAAAATAGAAAAGTAGTTACAAAAGTTTCGACACTTGTAGACTGTCTCAAAAACAAACAAAAATGCAAACCAAAAGGAAGGTTAAAATTGGTAACTGCTGCCTGAACATCTGGCATACTGGAGGCTGTTTAAGATTTGCTGGTGAATAGACTCTAACAACATCAAAAAAAATGAATGCAGAAGTCGTTGAATGCTTGAGGTTGTTGGATATTTTCTGCCAGTTGGAGGATTGGTGCTCTAACCACTACCATGTGTTCCCTGTAAATGAATTCCCTGTCTGCCATAAAAGACGGACTGATTTTCTGCGAAAAAGGGGTCCGAACAGACGTGTTTTTATCTTCAACGCTGACACCTGGGAAAAAAATGAAAGAGTTTATTGTATATGGGCATGTTCTGGACAAAAACCTCCTTCGGTTTTTCCAAATTCATCCCCAGCTGGCTGTAACATCTCCCGCAAAATCAGGACTGTAACAGAAAAGAAGAAATCTGGAAAAAAGGGCCTCAAAGATGGCTTTGATTCTTCCTGCTCGTAGCTCCGTTGCAAAAACTAAGAGAGGTTTTTGTTCTTCAGCCCGTGATGAGAAAAAAAATCTCTCATATTTTTAAAATACGTCTTCGTTTGCCTAGAAACTGCCTCGGACGAACACATGATGAACATGCAAAAAATTGTGAAAAATGGGAAAAGTGGTTTTAATTTTGGGAAAGCGATATTCTGGACCCCCCCTGAGGTGGTAAGCGGTTTTTTTTTGGGGGGGGGGGTCCACTGGAATAGGGGGGCGACACGTGTCCAATGGGTGGTTTTGGAATACAACCATTCCGGACCCCCCCCTCTCGTTAAAGTCCGGATGATGACAGGGGGGTCCAGAATTTTTAATAGCCGTGGATTAAGTTTAATGTGAGTATGATGGGATGTGAGGTATAAGGTGCGTGTGGAGGTTTGATGTGAGCGGGAGTGAGGTATGAGGGTGGGGTAGACTTAGGGTAGCGTAGGATTTTTAGTTTTTAGTTTTTTTTGTTATTTTTTATTATATGTTGTGT
The DNA here is from genome assembly GCA_009831015.1 of Picea engelmannii. Classification (NCBI taxonomy): domain Eukaryota; kingdom Viridiplantae; phylum Streptophyta; class Pinopsida; order Pinales; family Pinaceae; genus Picea; species Picea engelmannii. The sequence goes on from ML789640.1 coordinate 128,952, forward strand.
TATGTGTTACGTTATGTTTTTTCTATTTTGTTTTGTATTATTATGTTTTATTTTATATGTTTGTTTATTATTATATGTTTTATTATTTTGTGTTTAATATATAATTTGTTTATTATGTTTTATTTTGTTTGTTTTAATATTTTGTTTTATATAATTTTGTTTTTATATTATTTCATGTTTTATATTGTTTTTGTACTTTATTTTATTATTTTGTGTTAATTAATCTAAATACTAACTAGTTACTAATCTAGATTTTTAAATTAATTTATAATTAATTAATTATTAACTAGTTATTTATTAATTAGTTTAAAAAATATGCGAAACTCCTCACCACAAGAAACTTAAAAACAATAGTTTAACCTATCCTAACTATACTAATATTACTTATTTAATCTAACTAACTTTATTGTTATTTTTGTTCATCCTAAGTCTGATTATTCATGGATGGGTGACGGGCGAGAGGTAGTCAATGGGGGCAACAGGACAAGGGAGTGAGGGCGCAACATGGATGAAGGATGCAACAGGGTGATGGGGGATCAAGCGAAAATAATGGAGTGAAGAAAACGAGATCAACCGAGCCATACTTTCGTCATCACGAGAGAAACGCCAAATCAACAGTCGAAGAATCGAGTTGCCTATAATTATAGGACCCAAAAAGTAAGTAAAGGAGAAGATTATCCAAGGGCTTAGTGCTAGAATTGATCTATGTGATTGACTTGTAGAGCTGAGTGCAAATGTTGTAAGTGCTAAGTGCACAGATTGTAAGGAGGCTCTGTGCTAGATCTACTCGAGGAAGGAGGATCTAGCGAGTTGTGCGCAGATCTCCTGTCCTATGCGGAATAGGATTTTGATAGCTCTGTGATGTAACCGGATTGACTCAAGCTAATAAAGAAGAAGATTTGGTGGACGTAGCCCCAGGGTGGGGGTGAACCACGTAAATCCGTGTGTTATGCTCTGTTCTTTGACTTGATGTGTTTACCTCTGCTTTGGTTAAGTTCTTTGATATATTTAGACAGATCTACTTATACTTTGTGATTCATTAGATGTGTATGGATAGTAGATCTAATATATATGAATATGCTTAGTGCTAATTTACTATATCTAATCTATTTTACTGTTGCTAAGTGCTAAATTACCTTAGATCTAAGTGAATGCTATGAAGCTCTGTGCTATCTATGAAGTATAATAAGGGTTGAATATTGATGAATGATCTATGCTAAGTTCTTTCTAAGTGTTGTAATCACAAACTTGTGTCCCATCTAAGGTTGCAGACACCTGAGTCTTGCAACCACCCCTTCCTCTACCTTGGGTGAGACTTCATCTGCTTCACAGGTGTTGCTGAAAGGGCTAATAGTTAGAGTTTTGTTGGTGCACTATTGTAGCGTTGAACCCTGGGTCTGCCCCTGTGCCAACAGTTCTAGTTGAGAAAGAAGCAATCTTCAATATCCTTATCCACAACAAAAGCATAATTTATTGCAACAAAAATATGTTGTACTTAGATTATCTGAATGAAACAAACCCTGTAAGACATACAAGTGAGATATGATGAACCTATTTTGATAATCTTTGACACCACTAGTGCTATAAACATCTCCAAGAATCTAGTGATGCATTCTAAGATCAAACATATTCCTATTAAGTTCCACTTTCTGCGGGAACAAGTCACAAAAAAAATATCAAGTTGGAGTACATTGGGACAAAAGAATAGACTACAAAAATCTTCACAAAGCCTCTTCCTATGTATACCTTTGAGTATCTTCGACAAAAAATGGGAGTAATTTATGCTCCAAATTGATTTCCATAATCTTATGCAAGAACAAACAGGGGAATATTGTCATGGGGAGTTACCTTTTGCAAAAAAAAACTAGAATCATGAAGACACAAGGAGTCATCATAAAGACAAGAGGACAATACAACCATTGTGATTAGAGCACAAAGACACGGGGAGCATGATTATTTTACTAAGTTTCCATCAATACCAAAGGGGGAGATTGTTGGAAAATTGGTTGTAATTGATGTAAACCTTAGAAGAAGCCCTAAAGAAAATCCCAAAATCCCCTAAAAGTGATGATGATGCATCCAATTGAAAAAGCCTTGAAGACCCTTGAAGGATCCTTGACATAAGTGTATATAAATCCAAGGTGGTCCCCTTATGACGTAGCTTCTAAGCATGGCCCTCACAAGATGAGATAACATGGGGTTGTTTCCACATTCCCACTTTGAGTTGTAGAAAAATACATCCTTGAAGGAGCCTTGAAGAATCCATAAAACCAAGTGAATAAGCCCCTAAAATGAAGTGAAGAAGCCCCTGGAACCAAGATAATAATCTCCTAAATCTAAGTGAAGAAGCCCTTGAAGCCAAGATAAGAAGACCCTAAATCCAAGTGAAGAAGCCCATAAATCCAAGAAAATAAGCCCCTAAATTAAAATTAAAGAATCCCCTAACGTCGACCATCCTTAAGGAAGAGGTGTGACCCAAAAGTTGTGACCCTTGGTCACACCCCCTCATGTGGAGAGTACTCATATAAATAATATGAGCCTCCTTTGGCATTTGGATCACAACAATTCTACCTAGCCAAGGAGGAGTGGAATTTCAGCCTAAGACAGTGAATTTCCAAGGGAAGATGAAATGAAGAAGGGAGAAATTTCAAGGGAAGATGAAGTCTTGTGATGATTTGTTCTAGGTTTTTCTTTTAAGGTCATTTTGGAATTTTTGATATAACGTTTTTCTAGAATAGTTAAAATAGTGAAACTTGGAGGTGTTTCAGAAGAGATAACAAATAATCTTAGACACAAATTTCATGCCTTGAGTCATTACAGGTTTGGAGTTATACTTAGTAGAAGTTGAGGTTCTTAAAACTAGGGTTTTCTTCTTCAAAACGAGTCATCTTTCCATTTTTTCTATATCATCTTTGCTTTAAGTTTCCTATTTTTATTTTCAAGATCTTACTATCGTATTTTCATTCATTCTTTGCATGGTTTGTTTGTTGTTGCATGATTTGCATGTTTGATTTTGATTTTTTTTTTTCTTAAATAATTTTTGGGGGATGTTGAGCTTTTAGCCTCTAGTTTGCAAAACATGACATTCTAGTTCTCATCTAAATACCTTATTTGTTTTAAATATCAAAAGTGAAGTAAGTTGATAGTGAGAATGGATATGATTCATAAAGTACTTGTAGCTTGTTTTATGTGTGATTTTGAGAAAATACAATGCTTTTTCAATGGTGGTAATGACTATTATCAAATATGAAAAAAAATTAAAAAGTCATATACTCTAGAAATCATGATATAAATGATAAAAAGAAAATGATGAATGTATCGCTTCTTAGAGAATGGGTAAGCTTTAAAGACTAGGGGAATGATTCATCTCTTCATTAACATGTATCACCATTGTAAATTCAATGACAATTCACATGTTCCTACTTGAATAAATTATTATTTTAAAAATAAAACAAAAATAGAATAAGAGAAAGAACTTTGTAGAACATGTTTATTAATAAGAAAATGCATATACATCCATTGGGATATGGATGCTCGCTGGAAGTGGAGAAAGGTTTGCGATATTGAGGTGACTCCACCAAGGATATGGACGCTTGTTGGAAGTATAGAAACACCAGAAGGATGATAGGGTTACTTAGATATTATAAAAAATAATACCCAAATATTAGAAGTTGGATTCAACTTGGTTTCTTTCTAAAAGTGAAGGTCAGTGATCAAAATGAAGTATCTCTTGTGTTTGGTCAAAATCAGTCGCATGACAAGGTAAATAATTATCTCTAAATTGCGTATAGAAGAATTTATGGGTGGTTTCTATTTTCTCTTCTTTTCCTAAGTCTATATTACTTGAAATTGTTTATTATTATTATTATTAGAGGTAAAGTCAACGATGTTGGTTTCGTCAAGTAAATCATTATTTATTGAGTACATCATACACCCTAAAATTCTAATTTTTTTTGGGTACAACCTTTCCTTTGATTTTTTGTAAAGAGATTTCACAAATTTTGATTTTATTAATTTTTATGCATCTCATATAGGTTGACAAGTGTTTTGAATTAGATAAAAACTAAAAACAATTCCAAATTAAAAAATAAACCAAGTTTAAAATGATATTGGTGAAGTTTAAAAAAATCTAAGAGTGCTAGCCTGACCATTTTGTAGGTCTTCGAAGGAAAAAAATAAAGTATTTTTGAGAATGTCGAAATATTACCACATTTTTTTTTAAATCTCCGATGAGAAAATAATTTTTTTGAAAGCTCCAATGAGAAAACCACGTTTTGTTGAAGGATCCCATGGGAAAATAATTTTTTTGGAAGCTCTGATGAGAAAGAAGTTTTTTGGGAAGCTTCGACGAGAAAACTGCCTTTCTTTTGAAAGGTTCAATGAGAAAACCACAATTTTTTGAAAGATCTAATACAAAAGAGACTTTTTTTGAAAGTGCCTAAAAAAAAAGAGAAGTTTTTTCATGAGCATCGAAAAAGGTTTAAGAAGTTCGTCAAATTGAGAAAATACCCTTTTGGTATTTTTGTGATAATGTTTGATTTCAGACTCCGCTTGGGATTGGAAAGGTATCATGTAGCTCTATCACTTTGTAGTTATAAGTTTTCCTTGATTTTCCTTTTTTTATTTCAAAGTTTTGGAATAAATCTACAATATGGAAAAATATTTCGGTATTTTTTCAACAACTTTTCATTCCAATCCTCATTTTGAGAATTCCTTATATCATTGGAAATGTATCATCAAGATGTACAACTTTTATATCATAAACGTTTGTTGATTTGGCATGGTTTGTTTCAAATTTTTGAAATAAAATAAATTAGGTTTAGGGAAGTGACTTGAATGTTTCTTTTTAAGATCAATGGATTATTTTATTTGATAAATTTGTTAGGAGAAGATATTTTTAGAGGTATATATATGCTATGGTCTAGGTACATGAAAGGGGAATCATATAGCATGGTGCGGAATATTTCAATGTTGTATGCTACAAACTGGTATATTTCTGTCAGCTGACAATCAAAAGCACGAGATCATAGATGGAGGAATTGATGACTAAGTGCATGGCTATTCCAATTTTAGTGGTGGTTAGTTACTGAAGATAGAACAACTACTCATCTAGAGTTCCTTTTGCCTAAAATAGAAAAATAAAATTAAAATATGCATGCATGGGATTGCTAAAGAACATATAGCAGGTGTAAGGCCTTCCTATTTCAGGGCCTCAATAATAAATAAATATATATTTTGTTGTTTCCTATTGAAATAACCTGCAATTTAATTTATGGTTTTCTTTCATGGCTTTTCTTTAGTTTTTCTTTATACTAGGAGTATAATCATAAACAACATAATCACAAAAACATAATAAAATACATACATTGACCTGTAGGTTGGTTGATTTAGTCCTTGGTTCTCTTATTCTTGAGCTTGCCAAAACTGACCAACTGAATATTAACCTCCTAGTCAACTAGGAACAACCTCTTGGGCTCCCTATCTCCAGGAATACTTACGGTTTCCTAGCCCCTGAGCTCAAAGTTCCTAGCAACAACATTGCCCTGTGAGAGTTCCCAAAACAACCTGTTCTTCCAATTTTCCTCCTCCTCTTCCACCTCTTGCAGAATTTTCCAAAAAACAAAATGAGACCCTTCTCCAAGTCCTCTCCTCTCTTCCTTACCCTCCCCTTTCATTAAATTCCCCAACTACATTATCCCCCTCATTAATTCCCCAACAACCTTATCCCTTCATTAATTAGTTCACCTACATTTTAATAATAAAATAATAAAAAGACTCATTTACTTTATTTTAATAATTAATTAAATTTAACTTAAAAACTATGATCAACAATTAATCAAATTGTGTTGTTATGTACACCCACCCTTCAAGAAAATTCGTCCCAAAGTTAGAGTAATTTACAATACAAGGGTAACGACACATGATTCATACATCCACATCAAATAAAAAACATCACCAATTTAAAACACTTATACATACTAGTGTACATGTGCAAGGCATGCATGTGTAGCTAGCACATACATGACTCACACATGTACTAATGAAAATAATTATCACACCTAAATTAATTCTTGTATGCATCCAATCCAATCAACAAGACTATTCATTTCATAAAAGATAGTAAACCATTTAAAATGTTCGTGAAATCCATCAATTACAATAATTTAGCACAAACAACATTCACTTAGATAATTGTAGTTCAGTTAAGTAAATATAAACATACATATATACATATTTTTCAAAATGAGGAAACCAAGAAATTCTACCATAATACAAAATCCCCACACACTCTCAACTACTTCTAGTCATCCTTCCTCCCTAACCTACTTCCATCTTCCATCCCTATCCTTCCCTTGCTGGACTATCTTGGAGCGTCAACTATATTGACCTAACTCTAGATAGAAACCGTAAACGGAAGTGTCAACTCTTTTGACCAAGCTTCCCCAACATACATCTAGTAGTCATCATTACACATCTAGGGGAGCGTGAGCTAACACTGTCCTCCCATGACTCCAAGTTTCAGAAGATAGATGGTGGGAAATGTATCCACCCCTCCTAATAGAACTAGGGTGAACACCCTACCATGGACCATATAGTGACACTGTGTTGCTGGGAGTTTTGTTATCGTGTATTCAATTTTAGTCAGTCTCTCCGCCTGAAAAACCTTCATTTGTCCACACATCATAACAATTTATTTGAACCAATATAATTTCACATACGAGATTCATACCATATTGTTTCCTGGTTGATGTTCACTACATCATCATTATTCTCTAGTTATTTCATAGCCTATTGACCTACTGATTAGTCTATAACAAAAAATCATACATATCCATGTATTATTATCATGTAAATGCATTTAATCATAATCTCAATCCGGTATCCACGTACCAACAACTTTAAATGTCAAAATTTTCAAGTTAGAAATAGATTGCATAATATCCATCATAATTCAAATAACGTTAAACATTCATAGAATTGACATTCACATAGGTTCATATGTCTTAAAAGTTCAAGTGTATCATTAATAGTTTCACAGTGAATAGAAAATAAAGATGATTAGGACTTAAGTAATTCTAGCTGTCTAAGTCAAAAGGTGGCATTACATACTGTTATCACCGAAAAATCATCCACAACATTACAAACAAATGGTTGACGAAAGACATCAATGGAAACAACAATTAGTACACCTACACCACTAAAATCCATCAAAAAGGCACAAAACTGTATACTTGGTTCAAAAATCAAAGTGCAAAAATTCACCAAAGGAAGCGTGTGCACTGTGTGTAGAATGTACAGACCAACACAACCTTGATTGCGCACTGTGCACAGAATGAGCAAGATACATGAATGTCTATGAGAAAACCCATGCAATTATCATGAATGGCGCATTTATGAATCTTTTTGACCTCTCAACCACTTCTAGTCCGACCCCCAACATGATTTGACACTCAGATATGAGCGAAATCTAGCTTGGAGGCTAGTCAAGGGCTAGAAAGTGCCCTAAACGACCCCTTGTTCACACTATGAACCGGTTGTATCTTGCTATGAATGGAAACTATAAATATGTGCCATGGGTGTGATAGAAAAATAAGAACTTCAAGGTATTGTTATGCTGCAATAATTCTTTTTGGAGAATCCTCTTTTCTCTTTGAATAATTCAAGCACTATAGCAAGGGCCATTCCACTCACCTCTTGAGAGGATTGACATTGTATTTCTTCACCATTGTTACTTTCCATTGTATGAAGAGAAGACATATCTATTAGGGAACTCAAGAGCCCTCCCAAGGAGGAAGAGGGGATTCGTAAGTCCTTGACTTTATCTATGGTGCTAGCCTATCAATACATTGATCCATTGGTAGCTATATGATTGCCATTTTTTGTTTTTCATGGTTCTAGTTCTTGCAAGATTCTCTAACATTTATTTCTTTTTATTTTTCTTTTTATTTCCTTGTTTCATGTGTATTTGGTTATCTAATCAACTCACAAACCTCTATCTTGTTTAGCTGACTTAACTAGGAAAGTAAGTGTTGTGTTTTTGCTCACCCATGTGACAAAACCAACACAACACATACACCCAATCTTCGGGAAAACATATTCCCTAGGTGGTAAAAAATGTGAGGGATGATCTCTTCGCAAGGTCTCTACATCCTCCCAAGTAGTAGATCTTGGGCTATACTTGTCCCACTAGAACTTGAATTGGTCAACTAGATGGTTCCTGAGATGTGAGACCCTATGGTCCAATATGCATAATAGGTTGACCATGAGGGTTCCTGCACCCGATACCTACAATTCCTTCTAATTTAGTTTACGAGATTGCTCAGAAACATAATGACGTAGAATAGATACATGAAAAACATTATGATTTTTATGAAAGTGGGGTGGTCGTACAAGATGATAGGCAATGGTTCCAATTCTCTCTTGGATTTTGAACGGTCATATAAATAGAGGCAACAACTTTGTCCCCTTCTTGGACCGAATGGTACTCTTATTAGGCTTGATATGAATGAAAACTCGATCTCCCACTTTATAACTTCGGTCAGTCCTATGTGCATCAAAATAACTTTTCTGTCTATCCTGTGCTTCCTTTAGTCGCTTCCTAATCAGAATCACATGTTCCTCCATCTCTTGAATCAATTTTGGCCCAACTGTCACTCGATATTCTAACCTCTCCCAACTCAACGATGTCCCGCATGGCCTTACATACAGAGCTTCATAGGGTGGCATTCCAATGGAGCTATGAAAAATGTTATTGTAGGATAACTCTACGAAAGGTAGGTACTTCTCCCAATGGGTTTGATTATCCATAACATACATCCTAAGAATGTCTTCCATAACTCGATTTACTCTTAGTTTTCCCATTTTTTTCGGGATGATATGATGTGCTCAAGTTCAACTGAATTCCCAACACTGACTGCAAACTTGTCCAAAACCTATATGTGAATTGGGAGTCCCTATCTGAAATTATATTCTTGGGTAACCCATGAAAACATATGACCTCACTTATAACAAAACATGTCACATCAGTGACATCATAAGTGTCTCTAACCGGAATAAAATGAGCACTCTTGGTCAAATTATCAACTATCACAAGAATGGCATTGTGTCTATGCGATGTGAGCAATAATTCCACAACAAAATCCATAGAAATGACTTCCGAGTTGGAAATAGGAACACCATGCGGTTATAGGAGACTTTCCGGGTGGTGGTGGTCAACCGTCACTCGTTGACACTCTAGGCACTTGGTGATGAAATGGACTACATCATGATTCATGCCTACCCAAAAGAAAATATTCTTCATGTCCGCATACATTTTCTTCACACCCGGATGTGCACAATAAATTGCTCTATGGGCTTCCTTGAGTATGATGCTTCAAATATCCCCACCTTTGGGGATGTACACCCTTCTTTGATATCTTAATAATCCATCTTATTCTAGGCTATATCCTTCATACTTTTGATCTACTTTTCTCCCACTCTGGAGGGTTGAAGTAACCTTTAAATACCAACTATATCCAAGAAGTTTCCCCAACCCATGCTCCCTCAGATTATCTTTTAAGGGTACCAAGGAGAAGACACGTGGTCTCCTGCTCAAGAAATCTGCAACCAGATTCTCCATCCCCTTGATGTACAAAATTCTAAAATCGTACTCACTGATAAACTCACTCCTTCACCTCTTCTTGACATTGAGATACCTTTGAGTGAAGAGATGCTTTAATATTTCATGGTTTGTTTTGAGCTCAAAGCTTCGCCCCATTAGATAATGCCTCCAAATATTCATAGCTAGCATTACAATTGCCAACTCTAAATCATGAGTAGTGTAAATCTCCTCATGTTGCTTCAAATTTCTTGACGCATACACAATCACTCCCCCATCCTACATTAGCATGTCCCCCAATCCTTTCTTTGAGGCATCCGTGCAAACTGTGAAGTCTTTTTCCATATCCTTCACTCGTAGAATTGGTGCACTAGTTAGTAACCTCTTAATATCGATGAATGTAGTATCACATTCTTCTTTCCATTCATACTTGACCCCCTTGCACTACAAGGTTGTGATGGGTTTTGCTATCTTAGAGAAACCTTCCACAAACCTCCAATAATAACCCACTAGCCCCATGAAGCTTCTTACCTCATGAACATTTTTTGACACTGGCCATTCCATAATGGCCTTTACCTTTTCTTGGTCCACAAAGATTCCTTCACTTGAAATGATATGACCTAAATAGTGAATTTATTTCTGGAAGAAAGAACACTTCGACAACTTTCCATACAATTTTTTCTTTCTAAGGTACGACAACACCACTCACAAGTGTTCCTCATTTTATCTTTCGTTCTTGGAATAGATGAGGATTATCATCTAGAAATACATTTGTAAAGTGGTCTAAGTACTTTCAGAATACACCATTCATGAGGCTCATGAATACTGCTAGTGCATTGATCAAACCAAAAAGTACTACAATGAACTTGTAATGCCCAAACCGAGTTTGAAAGGTAGTTTTAGGAATATCTCCTTCCTTTATCCTTAACTGGTGATACCTTGATCGTAGATCAATTTTTGAGAACACTACTATTACTTTCATTTGATCAAAGAGGTCATCTATTTGTGGCATTGGGTACCTATTTTTCACTGTAGCATGGTTCAAGTCCTTGTAATATATACATAGTTGTAAGGAACCATCCTTCTTCTTGACAAAAATTACTTGTGCACCCCAAGGTGAGACACTAGGCCTTATTAATCCCAAGTCAAGTAATTCCTTCAACTGCATTTATAACTCACAAAGTTCTAGTGCCGTCATCCTATACGGTGTATTGGAAATTGTCTCTACATTAGTTTTTAGCTCAATGGTAAAATCATGCTCCCTCTTAAGAGGTAACCCAAGAAACTGTTTCAGAACAACATCCTCAAACTCTGAAAATACTGAATACTGATCCATGGAGGGTCCTTTCCCTTTATTGACTGCTTCCAATACATATAATTGACAACCTTTCCTCATGCAACATTTAACCTTCACAGTCAAGATAAAGCATAGAGACACCTTCCTCCATACACCATGGATCTCTACTGACCTTCCTACATCATCAACACAAAGCACCCTTTTCACGAAACAATCTACCATAGCTCGATGGGACTCTAACTAGTCCATTCCAATGATTAGGTCATACATCCCTAGATTAGTGATGTACACCTTCAACCTAGTAGTACACACTCCCATGTCTATTAGATAATTATCGACGCTAGGTCTTACTACTTGTTTTTACCCCAAATCCATCTCGACTTGTTTAAAGTCATCATGCTCATAGGTTGCCAACCCACACTATTCTAATGCATAAGGTGAAATGAAACTATATGTAGCACCAAAATCAAATAAAATTTTAACATTGACATGCTTTAGCACACCTGATGACTCCACCACAATGGATTGATGCTCTTCTTGGTAGTTATTAACCACTACATAAATCTGGTGGCTACTACTTGTTCTTCCCTTCAAGGCCTTTCCTTCTCTATGCACAAATCCTTCTTGAAACTCTAGACAATCACGCTGGTAATGAGGTCCTCCACACCCCCAACAAGTAACACCATATGGAAACTACACACTTCCATGTGATAGTCTCAAAAATGAGTTCCTTCCCCTGGAACCCCTGGCCCTACTAACTACTCCCCGAGAAGGTTGTGGACCTACCTACATCGTTGGTGATGAGCGGGATGCTGCACTCGATGCCATTGAAATACTTGTTGTAACTGCTCTAGGTGCAACTCTATTTCCATAAGGAGGTGGCCTAGAGATTCCACCCCTGGAGAATATCCTAGAGGCCTTCCCCACAAATACAGGATGCTGTGGAATGGTTGACCTCATACCTCCATTTAAGCTCATATGCTCCTCTGCATAATGATCATTTTCAACTTGTTTAGCAATTGAAGATGGTTTCCACATCCATACCATGGTCCTTATATTAGGGTTTAACCCATACAAAAAATGTTTTTCCTATCGTTGATTGGTATCCATGTATGAGACATATTTTATTGACTCCATGAATCTAATCTCATACGTTTCCACGGTCCTTTTTTGTTGATATAGAGCATGAAGTTATCCTACCTATTTTTCCTCATAGTACATAGGAACATATTTCCTCTGGAACCTTTCTTCAAAAATATCCCATGAGACGGTGTCTAGGGTAAGGTGAAACTGTCTCTCTAGGTTACCCCACCAGTTCAAGGTACTATCCCTCAACTGTAATATTTCTATCTTTGCCTTTGATGTGGAAGCATAGTCTCTTAAGGAGAAACATCCTATGATTCCTTCCAAGCATGTCTCTTCATGTTCACTTGTACGACCCCCAACAAACTCTGGGATTTTTATATTCTGTATTTCTCTAGTGATGTACTCTGGTGGAGGCCCTCCCTCTGAGTCCCTTGATGCTTCAAGGTTACCCACTCTAGATGTTGGGGGTTCCACTTCGACATCATCTGAATGGCATTCCTTTAATGTCTCATTAATAGCCTCTAAAGAGTGCAAAATGAGAGCTAATTCAGGCGATGGTGGTGGCAGCACTGACGTTGGCGGTCCTTGCGACGATGCCCCTTGATCTCGATTTCCCTGAGTCCTAACCATCTTGAATAAATGAATGTACATCAAACCAAATTCTTATCAGGGAATAGTTTAAGGCATTCTACATTTTCTCAAACTTATACTTTCAAACATAGGGTTAGGTGTAAGTTTTTTTTTACTTGTCTATAAACAAACATTACTCTCTTTCGGGTAACTGGCTAAAGGTTGGGGTTGAAATCCTCTAATGTTGGTAACTTGTTCGGGTAAGTTTCTAACTCCCTTGCCTTTCCAGCTATTCTAGCACTGCGAGGTACCCACCAATTACTATTACTTACCTCCTTAAGTCCTTAGAACTTGAAAACTAAATACAGTGTTTTAAACACAATGTAAATTAATTATTAAAACTCCAAAAAACCCAATTTGATTGACATGTTGTGCACATAATTCTCCATTGTGGGCTCTCTTTCCTTGATATTTGATGTTTGTACTTGACACTTGGGCTTGGAGGCATAAGTGATGACTAGGGTGCTTGATAGTATGTGATGTCAATGGCTTAGAGTAGTGAACTCAATGACCAAACACATAATTTTAACTTTTAAATACATATATATCTATAAGAATAAATTAAGATAAATACAATTTTCATAAAACCAAATACCACCCTTATCTACAATATTATATTTGGTTCACAAAGCATTATTAATTTATAATAACTATTTACTTACTTAATTAATTATTTTAATATAAAATTATTTTAGTTTTATAAAAAAATTATTAATTTTTTTTATATGAATTAAAATAATCTAAAGTTATATGAACTTAATTTATTTTAAAATATATAATATAAAAATATCCCGAATAAGGTCGGGCATCGTGGGACCTCACATGAGGCCCACATGCCCCCTCCCCACTCTCAAACCCTACCCTGCCCCTTCTCACTCACACAACACACATTAATCCACCCGACCGCCTCTTCCTCTACAACTGTGGGCCGAGGGTTTGTCCCTGGATCCATGACTAGCTGTCTGAAGGCACAACCATGGTTGAGGTGACGTGTAGTTCCTAGGACTTGCACCGCACAAGTTCTCCTCCTCGTCATTTTGTATTGTACTTGTGATTTGTATTGTGAATTGGAGAGTGGCCAATAGTTGACAGACTTTGGGTGCCTAGAGATTGGGTCTTGGCATAGTGTACATATAGTCCAGGCATGGAATCTCTCTTGGTTATTGATGCGTGGGCACTTCCTTGAACACTTGGTATGAGTGCTCAATGCTTGTGGTGTTTGATGGCTATGATAATAGTAATGTGAATGGAGATTTCTTGCTGCTAATTCTGATTTTGGTGATCAACTGAGTAGGATAAATAATGTTAAAATGAAGGAGAACAAGGAGAAGAGGTCAATGAATCAGAATTTTCCTCCTGGGAATATTTGTTGGCCGGTGTTGGGTTGAACAGTGAAGTTATTGAAGCCTCATGAAACTACCTCATCTGGGTCTTTCATGGAAGAAAATTGTTCAAGGCATGAAAAGATATTCCAGTCTCATCTATTTGGGCATCTAACCATAGTTCCTGCAGATCCAGAGTTGAACAAGTTTATCTTGATGAACGAAAGAAGGATATTCAATTGAAGTTATCCGAGCACCATCGAGGGAATTCTGGGCAAATGGTCGATGCTCATTCTGTTTGGAGAAATGCATAAATGCATGCGAACCACATTGCTTAATTTCATGAGAAGTGGCAACTTGAGGAGTCATTTGTTGGATGATATTGAGAAACACACACTCCTCACACTCAAGTCATGGGAGACAATTGAGAAATGCCCCTTATATGGAAAACTAGAATCTAAGAATTTTACTTTCAATTTGATGGCAAAACAGATGATGAGCTTCAATCCTGGCGAGCTCGAGACAGATGATCTGATGAAGGAGTATTTCACATTCACAGAGGGTGTCATCTTCATGCCTAAAAATTATCCTGGGATTATTTACAGGAGAGGATTGAAGTCTAGAGAAAATATATTGGAATGTGTGAAAAATTCCATGGACGAGAGGAAAAGACATCCACACCTACACTGCGATGACCTCCTCATCACTGTTATGGATGATGGGAGGATTTCCACAGAGAAAATACTCAATCTCATCCTCAACATCGTCTTTGATGGACATGAAACTTCTACAATGGCCTTAAATATGGATTTTCATTTTCTGGCTAGGTCACTATGGGAGATGGATACTCTCAATGTAACAACCCAATTTGGAATCAGATGAAGAGATATTACTCTTAGAGGTATGAAAAACTGTAAAGGAGTTGAAATGTATGGATTAGGAAACTGGGCAGAGGTTGCAGACCATGTTGGCACAAAGAAAAAATCCTATCGTGGGTGGTCAAGCCCAGGTTTCAATTTTGAAACTGAACTCTGATACCATTTGTAAGGCCTTCCTATTTCAGGGTCTCAATAATAAATAAATATCTATTTTGTTGTTTCCTACTGAAATAATCTGCAATTTGATTTATGGTTTTCTTTCATGGATTTTATTTGTTTTTTCTTTATACTAGGTCTTAGTATCAATATTTTCAGTGTCAAATTGTGGCCTCAAAAGGAGCTATAGGAATTTTCAGACCCCGGTATCAAAATTCACTAAAGTAGCACCGCAACTGTTCTATTTTTCTCCATATGCTTTCTTATTTTATTGTGATACTCCTATCACTTCTTTGAAACATCCATTTCCAATGTCATCAAATAACTTCAAATGTCAAGTAATTGATAACACGATTGCCAGGAGTTCATCCCAAAAATATTATCAGATTCTTGACAAAGGTGCTTCTTAAGTATTTCTCAGGGTTTTGTATTTTGATGCCAGATGGGTCAGGGAATGACAAAGCTTCTACAAGAAAACATAGTAAAAAAAATAAGAAAGGCCAAACCCTATCATTAGATATGAAGGGGATAAGTTCAAGAGAATAAAAACTCATTCTAAAACCAAGAAGACAAGAAGGAACAATTTGTCTTTGTTGGCATAAGCAGCTACATCATTTTTTCAAGAAGAGTTTGCAGTTTGAGAATTTCACCTTCAATGAAAATCCTAAATTTTGCTGAAAGATGATTGATAATGGAAGAACCTTTTTGTTTCCTTGTATTTAAGTTATCATTCCTCTTTTTTTTATGATTAGTTATAACCTGATCAAGGAAATGCGTTAAAAATGTTCAAAACTTGTTTTTTGTATGTCGCTACATGAAGTTCCCGCAACTCCCCACACAGAAAACAAGGGATTTTCTGGAAATGATTGTTTTTTGTAGTCAATTTCAAACATAGAATTTGACCATATGGAGAGGTATTTTGAAAAATGGAAAGAGGTTTTTCTCAATAAAAAACTCATATAAAAAAACCTCTCATTTTTTACACATGTGTCATGGTTTGGGATATACAAGCATATATTTACAACTCATTTTTTCAGTTTTGAAAATACAAGAATTTTCCTGTTTTAGTCATCTTCTTTGGGAAAATATTATGAGGATATGGAGAGGAATTATTGAAACATTAAAGAGTATTTTCTCAATCACAGGTTCATATACAAAAAATATTTCATTTCTTACACAAGTGTCATGGTTTTAGAGATACAGACATATCTTTTCAACTCATTTTTCAGATTTAAAAACTCTGTAATTTCCTTTTTTTAGTCATTATATTTGGGCATAGATTCCACAAATATGGAGAGGTATTTTGGGAAAATGAAAGAGGATTTTTTCAATAATAATATCATATACAAAAACCTCTCTCACTTTTCACACAGATTTCACTATTTGGAAAATATGCAATGATATTTGAGACCTATGTTTCTAGATTTTGCCAATATTTTGTTGTTGCAGAATTCTAGATTTGTTTTGAAATTCATGAAGATAGCTATCCAAATTGATAGGATCAGATAAAAATATGATTTTGAGGTTTGCAATCAGATATTTCTCCCTCATATCATGAAATCAAATCATATCTTTTCACATTTCTAGTGGGTTAAAAACCAACTCCTAGAAAGTAGGAACCTATCTGATTTTGAATATTTCTTATCCCAAAAGTGTTGTAATTTGTTTCTATCTTTAGCTAAGGGTGGATTTTGACCCCCTTAACTTTTGGATCTCAAATTTAGTATGTAATTTCTATATATTATGGTGAAAAAAACAAGCAAATGGAGAGGATTCAATCCGAGAGACTGAGGGAGAGTTGTGGATGGAAACATGATATATTATTTTAATTTTATTTTTGTTCACTAGACCTCTATGTAAATATATCAACTGCAAATAAATCCAATGGTCAGTTTTTTCTCTAATTCTGTGTAAATCATCTTTTTTTGTTCCTTTTCTCGAATAGGCTACGCTTCTATTGAGCATATGTACACATTTTCTGTGCTGAGAAGGTTGCTGTGTAGGGTATGTTGTAACTTTTTCCACGAATCTATTTGAGTCTTTAATTCATATTTATAAAGGTTTTATGAATGTTGAATTATTCCTCTACTGTTAGACATATTGAAGAAAAACATGTTTTTTGATTATCTTACAATTTTTTTTCTCATATTTCTTCATCACATCCTACTATCTCATTTTTCTGATCTAGGTTTTATCAATCTGATCTGCTGCACATAGAAAATAGGAACAAAGAGCCTAATCACAAGTCTCCATATTTGATCCTACCACTCTCAAACAATTTAAATCTAAACCCTTATTGAGCATTTTGAAACAAGGTGTGCTAGGCTTGACTCTTTAACAGTCAAGAGTCAACTTCTAGCACTAACACTAGGAGTAAACTAATAAACAACATAATCACAACAACACCATAATCAAAACAACAACATAATAAAATACATACCTCGACTTGGAGGTTGGTTTATTTAGTCCTAGGTTCTCTTGTTCTTGAGCTTGCCCAAATTGCCTAACTAAATATTAACCTCCCATGCAACTAGGAACAACCCCTCCATCTCCCTAGCTCCAGGAATCCTTGCAGTTTCCTGGCCCTCGAGCCCAAAGTTCCCAGCAACAACAATTCCTCGTGAGAGTTCCCAAAACAACTTGTTTTCCCATTTTTCCTCCTCCTCTTCCACCTCTTGCAGAATTTTCCAAAAAATAAAATGAGACCCTTCTCCAAGTCCTTTTCTTTCTTCCTTATCCCCCCCTCTCATTCAATTTCCCAACTATCTTACCCCTGTAATTAATTCCCCAACAAACTTATCCTTTCATTAATTACTTCACCTATCTTTTAATAATAAAATATTAAAAGACTCATTTAATTTATTTTAATAATTAATTAAATTTAAATTAAAAACTATGATTAACAATTAATCAAATTGGGTTGTTACAACAAGGACAATTATTTAATTAGGGAAATATTTATGATGATGAGCATGCATGAATTTAATATTTCAGTCAACTAGAGATGTCATTGAATTCATGGAATTTTTCATAGCCAATTTAGCAAGACTTTTGTTCACTAAAGATGCAGATTGCATGGCTTTTCACAATGTCGTTTTTAGTTTTATTCCATAATGAGATTAGTTTTTATTTTAAATAAAGAGATGGACCTCTTAGTAAAGGGTCTCTGATCGCTGCAACAATTTCAAGGGGATTGAAGCGATGAATTATTTCAATGTTGAATTAAAAGAACTCTATTGGAATCAAGACATTTTGGTTTTCTAATATTTTTCAGTGAATTTATTCATTATTTTGGATTATTTTGTTACTATTTAAATATCACATTCAGTTAGTAACAAATTCAATATATGTTAAGTTATCTTATTCTATTGAATGAATTATTAGTTCTTAGTAAATTGTTATTTTCTTTATTAGTGAATTTCTTTTCTATCATTATTTGGTATATTGTGGATTTATATCTAAATGTCTCTCACTTAAATTTTATCTCTTTTTGTTGTGAATTAGTTATTGTTTCTTGGATATTACTTGATCGGTAATATGTTCTTAGTGTAATTATTTCTTTAGGAATATAAAGATTTAGATAATTTTCATTGAATATTTCCATAGGTTACCCTCGACTCATATTTCTCCAAAATCCTTAATTAACTTATTTTCTGCAATACATAACCATAAAATTATAAAACAATAAAAATAATAGAAAGAACAAAATCAAACAAATTTTAAAACCCATAAAATGATTACTAGTACATTAACCTAGAGAATTATTCCACACCAAACAAGGAGTCTAATTGGGCCTCATCCTTGGGTTTAATACATAATATTGATCATTGGGAATCCACCCCCCTTAACAGGTCCAATGACCTCTCTTAAAATGAAAAATGTCATCTTTTGGGTCACTATTTTGAGGGTTATACACTATTTAAAATTGTAGAATTTTAATTTAATATTTGGTTGATGATACATGCTCAAACACACAAGTAAAGTAGATGGTTAAATCACATTTTTACATAGTTTGTTTCTCTATGATATGACTATAACTTGTGATATATCTGTGGATTCTTTTTATGATTAAATCTTGTGCAAACACATACTAAATATATGATAATGTAACTGTATGGATAGTGCCTAAATCTGTTCTAAATACTACCATACTTTTTTTCTCATGGTATATTGGTTTTATAACTAAACACATAGTTTTTATCTTATCCATGATCTAAGTTTAATAAGGCATCATTACTATTGGTATAATCATTCACTTGTTGTCCCTATAATGTAATTTGAGGGGATTTGTAACAACATTAAGGTATCAATGTCCTTACAATCCGAGCATTAAACATCATTGCTCTTGGTATATGCTTTACATGCTATTTTGTTCCACAATTTAATATCCTTAGTACAACATTGATTAATGAGTACACTTATTGGGTATCAATGGTTTAATTTATCTTGTCTTCATTTCATACTTTCTCACATAAATAAGCACACATCTTCCCTCTTTCATTTGGTTGACATAACTCATTGGATCAATACAAATATTTTGTCCTTGAGGTTGTAATAAAACACTGTACACTCTCTTTTGATTGCAAGGTCGTTTGCATATAATATTTGGATGTTGATGGTAATACTTTGTACAAATTTCCTTTCCTTTCATTGATCAAAGTAACTTGTGGTTTTTATAAGATCACTATAATCTTCCCTTGTTATGATTTCATTGGTCAAATTCGACATACGATCTTGGGATGAAAATGATAATGATGGTTCTACATGATGATGAATGATATGTGGTGTATGATACATTGCTTTGTCACTTGTGTTGTTTTAATTTGAAGCAACACACATAGTTCATGTTCCAAGTGATTTTAAATGAGCAATTGTTGTGTAAGTTTTATACTCCTTAAGATCATTCAAAATTGACACATTGGAATTTTTTTCACTCACATTATATGCATTTTACCTTATAAGGAAGATATTGTTGAATTTTCCAAATCCTTAGTCAAACCAATCCTTGAACCTCCCCTTCTCAATACAACGATTGAAATTAGTTTAACCCATAGGAATACCCTCCTTAGTTTAGGAACCCTAGCCTTAAAGTGAAGAGGCAAGGCCAATGAGGTGGCAATGGGTGGATTACCTATTTGTTGCCCCAAACTCTCCTGCGCAGGGAAGGAATTTCTCTTAGTGAGAGTTTGAGCGACAACACTTCCTTTTTACAATTTATCTCATCCAAGAGAGGCCTTGAAGCATTATTTTCATATGTAAGCAACATTTTATCAATATTCCTTTTCTTGTATTTACAAATTTCAAACCAAGGAAAAACATCATTTAATCCTTCCATTAGATCTTATACATCCATCAAAAAATATTAAAAAACTATGAGGAAACATGAAAATTAAATTATCTCCTTTTCTTTGAGACGATCATACCATTCCCTTGCATCTCTTTTCATGGAAAGTACATAAAATTTCATAATTACATCTCCATGGAAAAAATTAAACTTTTCAATAAATTTCATGAAATATGCAACAAAAGGTAGAGAATCATTATGACTTATAGAGAATCTTTGAGCCTTATTCTTCCATATTTCATAATGAAATTCATGTGGATATCCATAAATTCATGAAAAATATAAAGGGCCAATAAACTTTTCTTCCAACTCCTTGCAACATGGGGCCATGCCTTTTTACTTCAAACTTGAAAAATATGAAATATACATGATCATACCTCTTACAAATGATGTGGAGTTGCCAAGATAAGACTTCAAATTACTTAAAGATTGTTGGGTGTGCTCACCTCAACACATAAAGATGTCTTCAAAATTATTCAAGGAACAAGGGATTCATTCCTTCAATAGACTCATCATATGAGGAATGGATGTTCAATACATACACTCATAAGATGTCAAATCTAACAAGACTACAAATTCAGGTGATGTACTTTATCCCCAACAATGGCATAAAAAATGTTACAAAGAAATATAGAACCCATAATGTGTGAAAGTATCAAGCATAAGGTCTTAGTTTTTGTAACTAAGAAAGGCTACCCACGGTCACCACAATAACATGTCCACTCTCTTTAGGTTGGTTCCTGTCCAACTTAGGGGGGTATCCCTAAGGAAACAACTAAGTCCATTTGGTTTGATGTGAATCAATGGTGTTTAATGGACCAATGTGTTTCTTTGGAATGTTGTTGAAGTATTTTTTAAATGGAAGTATACGCGAAGGTTCCAAATCGGGTTCCAAATCAAGCAAATGAAATGATGCAGATAATACATAAAATTCTAAAAAACCTAATGGAAATAAATTATAGCAATAAAATTTTATGCAAAATGCAAAATTTTCCTAATGCAAATTATAAATGAAAATTCCATAATTATTTCTTTATCATTTGAGGCTAAATTTTGATACTAAGGTGAAAATTTTAGAGCTTACACAATTTTGGAAATGAAATTTTCTATGATATATATATATATATATATATATATATATATATATATATATATTTGTAATACCTTGCGGGGAAACCCATGAATACTTCCCCACTTCATGGATGGTAAACAAGGTAAACCACCAGCGTTGATTATAGGGCCTAACCCCAAGGGGGAACAATATATCTAGACTCGTGACCTCCTCCGGTGGGGATATATTCATGTTTGGCTAATAACCACTTGAGCTAACCCTTTGGGATTTTAAATTTGGAGGAAATGGGGGTGAGATTTGATCCACTTATGTGTGGATTTTTTGCGATAAGTTAATTGATGGAAACAACAATTAAATTAAAACATGAAATAAAATGTAATTTCTAGAATGTAGAATTTAAATTTTCCTAATTATGATGCAATAAATAAACTGCCTATGCAAATGCAAATTCTTAGAATAAACTTCTGAATGTGATAATTTAATAAAATTGATGAAATTGCTTCATATATCTAAGTTTTAATTTAATCTTTTACAAGAATTATCAAATAAGATTTACAATGAAGAAACAAATGTATATCCACCTATCTAAGTAGAGTGGGATTCAAATTTCATCATGATGAATTTGTAGACCTATAGATTCAATAAGATTCAGAGCAACGATAGACCATTCAACTAATAAATGAGTATAGTATTAGTTGTAGACGAATGAAATTTAACAATTATGGGGTGATGCTTTTCAGTTTCATCGATTCTTAAACCTAAATTTTTACTTCATGAAGATTTCAAAAGTGAAATGAAAAAAGAGATGATTAGGGATAAGAACAACTTTAAATTGGAGGGAAAAGTGGAAAACAACTTTGAGGAAGCCAAATGATAGATTCACATCTTTAAATTTTATATGGAATGTATCAATGAACCTTAAACACTTTCTTAGTGTTAATTATTTACTTTTAGTTTAATAGCCAAAATTTATTTTCTCCTTCGATCATCAAAGCATACTTTATTGTTTCTTTCATTAGAGTGTTAGAATAGATTTTCTATTTTCATCAGAGTTTATTTTTCACTTTCATCCTGGTTTAATTTCCACTTTGGGTGATGTTAAAAGTTTACATTCACTCCCATCCAAAATGAACTTTCCATTATGAAAAATTTATTGGAGAAATTTTTTCACTTTCATCGAAGTAAAAGGTTCACTTTCATTCAGATGAAATAAATTATTTCGTCACAACATGATCAAGGTTCATTCTCAAATCTACAAAATATGAAAGTACAAACCTTTCTCCAATAACTCAAATCTATCATAGTAGACTCATTGATCCTGATTTTATGAGCATAACAAAAATGAATACAGATTATTGTTATTATTAACACAGAGACACAAGAATAACATAGATACAATAACAAAGATACATTAAAATTGGTTTCTATTCAATAAGAAAATGTGTTGAAACTGTATAATGCAACAGAAAACAAGCTTGATAGAATGGTGGTGGTTTATCTATGAGAAGAGATGTGACGATTGTGCTCATTTGCAAGAATATGGTTACAATGAGGCTCTCCAATCATTTTTTACAATAAAAAGGAATGCCAAAAACCTAGACATCCAAAAACCTAACCCTAGTAGATGAAGCACCAAAAGTCATGTGGGCCCCATTGGGGTAAGCTAGTACATCAACTTCTTGGGGTCGTAACTTTTTCATACGATCTTCATTTTAGGCACATGATAGCTCGTTGGAAAGATATATCCAAGGAATACACATGTTGCCATCATAATTGACTTCGCTTGAACTTTAATCGTGACGAGACCTAAAAACACTGTTTAGGGCCTCAAAATGACCCCAGAAGTCGGGGGCTCGAAAACTAGGAAAAAACTGCCAAACTGGAAAACGACCAAAATGAGCTAGTTGGAATAGGTGGGAGGCCACCGAAATCCATCTAGATCAATCCTCCCCCTTTAGTAATAAGTGGTATTCATTGCGTTGAGTGCCCCCATCAAATGAGGAAATTTCTGCTGAATTTGGGCCTGGGTGAGACACTTACCTTGGTGTAGGAGCTTCCTTGCTTTGACAACTCAATAAAGATGGATCCTTTGCTGGTGAGTGTCCATAAATTGTGTGTCCACAATATGATCATCGGATTCTTGTTGCATGCAGTCATGGTTGAGCTCTTTTATTGTCAACTGTTCTACTATATTTGAGGTGTCCAACAATGGTGGGAAGTATGGCCGAAGGAGACCCACATTGAACACTGGGTGCAGACCAAGGAAAGCAGGAATGTTGAGCTCAAAATAATTGTCACCCACAACCTTGGTGATGATGTAAGGTCTGTAACAAAGTGGGAGAATTTTCTGATGGGGCCCCATAAGGAGTTCTTTCTGCAAGTGTAACCACACATTGTCTCCCACCTGAAACTTATGTGGCACCCGGTGTTGATCATTGCGTTGCTTGTACTTGGAATTGGACTTCTGTAAAATATCCTAAACCTGTTGGTGGATGTGCTAGATCCACTCAATAAACTGGGAGGCTTTTTCAACTTCAGTTGGAGGAGGTAATGAATTGGTCGGGATGGCCACAAGAGGTAGTGCAACATCCATGGGACCCAATGGTTGTAATCCCAACCTGACCTGAAATGGACTATGGCTGATTGAGCTATGTAGGGATCTATTGTAGCTATGATGAATATAGGGAAGACTCGCATCCCATGTGTGGGGTTGCTTGGAATTGTACATGCACATGATATGCACTATCATTCGATTGAAAACCTTAGTTTGGCCATCTGTCTAGGGGTGGAAGGTAGTGAACTTGGTGAGCTTGGTGTCCAGTAGTGACTAGAGGCTCGACCAAAATGTGTTGAGGAACCAACTGTTCCAATTTGAGACAATGGTTTTTGGGATTACAAAATGTACCTAGACTTGTTCAAAGAAGAGATTGGCAGTGGCCTCTGCTGCAATGCTCTTCTTGCAAGCAATCAAGATTGCCATCTTGGAAAAGTGATCAACAACCACAAAGACATAGTCATTTACCCTCTTGGTGGACATAAGGCCTGACATGTAGTCCATTGATATGGATTCCCATGGCCTGTCGAGAGTAGGAAGGGGGTTGTACATGACCTGTTTCTTAGTGGTCAGTTTGGAAATAGCACAGGAAGTGCAGGACCTGATATACTTGCTGACATCCTATCGAAGTTTCGACCAATAGAAATGTTTTTCAAAAACTACCACCGTCTTTTCAACATCAAAGTGTCTTGTCACCCAACTGTAGTGATATTCCCAAATTAGATTCACTCACTCACATGATGGAACACAAAGATGGCCCAATCGAAACAATATCCCATCCTGAAGATTGAAATTAGTGACAATTGAGTTTGTGCCCAACATTTGGTATGTAGTGGCAAAGTCAGGGTCTGTCTCATAGAGGTTGGGCCATCCATAGGTCTCTTGGCCATAAGAGTCTAGCACTATGGTGAGTGCCATGACTGGAGGTTGGTTGAGGAAATCAACAAATCAGTTGGTATTGCCTATTTTATACTTGATGTTGAGGTGAAACTGCTGCAATTTTTTGGACCACTTCTAATGGCAATCATTCTGCAATTTTCCTTGTGTTTGAATGCACTAAAATCGTTTATTATCCACGTGGATGACTGTCTCCTTCCTGACAATGTAATGTCTCCATTGGTAGTAGACTTTCACAATGGATGTTGGCACAGGGGCAGACCCAGGGTTCAGCTGCAAGAGTGCACCAAAGGGAATATCAAGTGGATCTAACAAAAGAACAAAAGAACATTCATATATCACTTATCAACTTAGATCTATTCTGCATATCTAATTATCAGATCTAAAGTAGTAATGAAATCATAGTATATCAATGAAAAATACAAAAGACCAATCACACACAACACAAAATATACGTGGTTCACCCTCTCTCTAAGGATATGTCCACTTAACTGTGCTATATTATATTAGGTTAAAACATACAGTTCTTGTCTGTGCTCTTAGCTAGAAGATCTTCTCTCTTCTCCTCTCTTTCTCTCCTCTCCCTACACACCCAGCTACAGGGTTGATCTTCTCACCCAACTAAAGATTTTACAACTTTGAAGGCTCTCATACTCAACACTTCCCTCTCACACAATACTCCTCTCTCGCCTAACTCAATACCAATAGCCACAATACAATATGGTCATACCAACCCAAATTACCAAACCAACCTAGGCCCTTTATACCTCTATTTATACATTACAGTAGCTCATCAACAACCTTAGGCTAAAACCTAGGTGTCCAAACCCTAGGTGTCTAAAACCCTAGGTTAACTTGACCCATATTTTCAAGGCTTTGCCAGCCTGTCTTTCCTTCCTTCTCGCTCGGTGTTCCAAAGCATCCAACGGTGGATTTTTCCACTTGCTGACATGTCCATGATCCTTCTTCCTTGCTGACTTGTCATCCCCGATCTCCTCGTCCAACAACTTTCCTCCTCAGGCTTTGCTCCATCTTTTCTGCTCTTTTTCTCACTTTGACCCAATAACAATCACCGTGTCTTCCACAAAGTTTGCATTCTCCTTTTTCTTCCTTGATCTTCACATACTTCCTTAACCAAGGGCCAACAGGCCCCCAACACTCACTTGTGACCCATCTCAAGGCACTTCATATCTGAGCTTCCTGTTTTACTTTGACTCCAGGCCACAGAATGTAGCCTTTTCTCTCTGCTTTATGCCTCCTCTTCCCCCTTGTTCAAACTATCTTTTCTGTGTCTGGTACCCAGTTTCAAATGCACCTGGTACCTAGAACCTTTTCTTCATGTTTTCACTAAGAGATGCGAGGCAGGTGGTTGTCATAGTACAACTTCAGCCGACTACCATTCACTAATCCTTCCTTCCATTCTCCCTTTAACATCTTCAGCTATGAAACTCCTCCTTCTATGACATAGGCAATCTCATATGGTATGACCCAATGCATTTTGAACTTTCCAAGATGTTTTATGAACTTGTTGTCATAGACCAACACTAGGTCTCCTTGTCTAAATGCCTTCTGCTTGATGTGCATGTCATGGTAGGTCTTCTCTCTTTCCTTCTAAACTTGATGATGGAATCCTACAATGAATCATTCTTCCTCAAGTTCGACCAACTATGTGAGCCTCTCTTGAACATCTCCAGTGTCATCCATATCTATAAAAGTAACAATTCTCAGGCTTGGTACCAGATATTCCATTAGAACAACAACTTCAAGACTGTATACCAGATTGAAGGGTGTCTGCATTGTTAGCTTCTTGTAAGTGGTTCTATAGGCCCATAACACTACTGGTACTCTTAAATACCAATCATCTCTATTCACACATCAAACCTAAGTTAGTGCTATCTCCAATATCTTGTTGCATGCCTCAATTGTCCTGGTGGCTTCAGGATGGTACGGTGTGCTCTTCTAATGGTGGACTGTAAATTATTCAGTCAAGGCTTCAACTATCTTATTGATGAAATGTGTTCCTTGATCACTCATGAGGATATTTGGGCATCCAAACCTGGTTATGATGTCATCAAATATGAAGTGCGCAACTATAGTGGCACTACAGTCCTTGACTGCTCTCGCTTCAGCCCATCTAGTCAAGTATTCTATTGCTGTAATTATGTACCTTGCTTCTGTGCGCTTTCCTGGTGGATTTATGGGTCCAACGAAGTCAATGGCCCATTTCTCGAATTCTTATAGGGTTAGTTGTGGATTTAATGGCATTTCATCTCTTCTGGATGGTTTCCCAACCCTCTGGCATACATCGCAGGCTCTAGAATAGTCTTTAGCATCCCTGTGTAAGGTAGGCCACCAAAGGCTAGCTCTAAGAACCTTGTGTGCAGTTTCTTTCCTTGCATAATGTCCTCCTGCGATGCTTTCATGAGCTTCTATGAGGATCAATGATCATTCTGCCTCCATAACACATCTTCACAATATCTCATCCAGTCCCATATTGTATAGATCTCTAGCTATAAGTGAGAAATATGCAGTGCGCACCACTAGCTGTTTCTTCTATGGAATTGTGTACTCACTAGGTGCCATTCCTGTTGATAGGAACTAGAATATCTCTACAAAGTGGTCATCGATCTTTCTAATGGCTAGTATTTGTGCATCTGGCAGTGTATCTTCCATATTAGTGGGATCTTCTCCATGTTCCAACCTCGACAAGTGGTCAGGACCCTTATTCATTCTTCCTTGTTTTACTATGATCTCGAAATCATATTCTTGAAACAACAGAAGCCATCTGCATATCCTTCCCCCAACACTGGCTTGTTGACTAGGTATTTTAGAGCAGAGTGATCAGTAAACATTTTAAAGTGTCCTCCCAACAAATAGTGGCGAAATTTCTACAATGCATACACCATGGCTGATCCCTCTCTTTCAGTAGTGGTATAATTAATATCAACTGTAGATAGTTTCCTACTAGCAAAGGATAATGGGTGGTCAATGTATCTTGTTCCTGGTTGTGCTAACACAACTCCCAATGCAATGGATGATACATCGACATGCACATGAAACTCCTTGGTCTAGTCTAGGAAAACCAAAATGGGTGTAGTAACCATTTTCTGTTTCAGTGTGTCGAAGCTCTGCTGGCATTCTTCAGTCCAACTAAACTGACAATCCTTTTTCAATAGCTTCTCTATGGGTGCTGTAATCTGAGCATAGCCCTTAATGAAATTTCTGTAGTAGCCTGTGTGTCCCAACACAATGCGCAACTGTTTAACTATTGTAGGAGGGGGAAGATCAACTATAATAACGATCTTGGATGGATCTACCAATAATACTTGCTTGCATACAATATGACCTAACAATACTCCAAATGGTGAGAAGAAGATGCACTTCTTCAGATTCAAATAAATTTGACACTACCTACATTTATCCAACATTAGCCTTAGACATTCAATGTGATTTTTCAATAAGCTAAAAATAGTCCAATCATCAAAGTATGCTTCTAAAAATTTATGCAGAAATTCCTTGAGCGCTTCGACCACCACCCTAGAAAATATGGTTGAGGCATTCTTCAATCTGAATGACATGACTATATATTGGTAGGATCCCCATTCTGTTGCATATGTGGTCTTATGGTGGTCTTCCTTGGCAATCCGGATCTGATGGTATCCTGAAAATCCATCTGTAAAAGAATATACTTCCTAGCCTCCCACATTATCTAACACTTCGTCAGTGAATGGTGTAGGGAAGGGGTCATGTAAACAAGAATAATTCAGCTTCCTGAGATCTATGCATATCCCGATCTCCTGTTTTCTTGTCTTGCACCTCCATAGGGATTATCCACTCTGATTCTTCGTCAAGTTCTATAATTCCTACTTCCAGCATTCTGTCAAGCTCAATCTTCACTTTCTCCTTATATTTAGGGTTCAATATGTAAGGTATCTGTTTGACTAGCCTAGCATTTGGTTTTAAAGGGATCCTCATCTCTCCCATAGGTCCTTTAATGCCATTCATATCAGTGAACTTGGTTGGAAACAAGTCTTGATATTCATGCAACAACACAGTAATATTTTCAATGGTAGCAACATCCCAATAATCTCCAACATTGGCAAGTTTCGGTGTCTCCTCTGTTCCAATATTGAATTTATTAATCTTGATTGGTTGTCCAATAAATGGTAACTCAACTCCTAGCCCTTCCACATCTCTTTGGCCTTCTGTTTCTGTGATGTTCACCTTCCTCAGATCATCATCTTCATCAACATTGATGTTGTAATATCCTTGTAGTTTCTAGAGAGGTGCAGTCCATTCATCCTCTTCCTATTCTAAGGGGAGGCTAGATACTTCCTCAAATACTTTTTGTCTCACAATCTGCAATTCTTGATCTACCGAAGGAAATTGAATTTCAAATAGGAATGTAGTTATGAGGCACATTTCTTCTTGAAGGTACCAGTTGATAGGTGTTGTGTATAATGTGTTGATGAATTTGTGCACCCATTGTTCTTGAGGAATGTTTCTCCAGGATTCCTCACAACTTTTCACATGGTCCTTTGGGCAGCTTCGACCTATCTAGCGAACTTCACAGCCTTCTACTTGTGCTGAAAATCATGATGTCATCAGAGTACGACATTGTACCCAATCTGTAATATTACTTTTGTGTGTTCCCCACCATCTTGCTAGTGTCGCTTTCAAGGCCTTATCCATTGCCAACAACCTTTGTTGTGTTGGTAAACTTGGTTCAAAGTCTGAAAGGAAGGCTTCTAATGGATCCAGACCATAAAATGTGGGTAGTTACTTACTGTTGTGCTGATCCAGCGAACTTCTCTGGTTAATTGAGCACATCTCCTTCTTCATACATCTGGTTCTACTAGTTCTCCAGGGATTCTTATGAGTCTGATGAGGACATTATTTCACTTTGCCAGCTTATATTCCCATCAGCTGTAGGATTAATGTAATCCTATTGTCTAGCTATTAGCTTATATATGTTTTCTAGTTAGTATGCATAGTATTCTTCTCTGATAGGTTCTGTGTACCCCTGACCTTCATCTGGATCTAAAGGTGCGATGACGCTAAGGCCATATCCTTCAAAATTCATACGTCTTTTCTTTAAGTCAACAACAATAGATTTATTGAAGGCCCAATCAATTCCTAACAGCGCAGGGTAAGGGAAACTGTTATCAACTATTTCAATTACCTCAAAATCTACAAATGTTCTTACTCCATCAATGTCCACAGGGACATGCTCCAATCATCCAAATGGGCTGACAGCTTGCTGGTTAGCCATCCTAAGCCTGATAGGGGAATAGATCAACTTTGGTTTTGCCATCTGTGCCCAGGTTTGCTTCATCATGACATTGACCTCCGACCCTAAGTCGAGGACCACATAGTCTATCTCATACTCTCCTATTTGAGCATTCAAATGTAATTCCTTATTTGTCCTTCTCTTCTTACCAATTTGGTGTACTGCCCTATTCAACAAGGGGCAGAGATGATTTTAAGGATGAAAATTTATTTTAAAATGTAGAAACCTTGGTGAATCTTACTAATCCTTCATATGCCAACTATAAATGTTTGACGATATTTTTGTAAAATTATTCAAATTTCTAAGAATTTTATATAGTTTTTATAAAATTTTGGCGATTTCTAAGGTAAAATAATTTTATCCTATAGAATTTGGGCGAATCGTTTTTAAAATAGCGAATCTCGTTTTTGGAAAAAGCATGGAAAATTAGCCCATGAGCAAAATTTAGCCCCTAAAATCATCCATGACAAGGGGTCTATCTTTCCTAGCTCTTTTTGTCTAATTAGATTCTGTAGCTCTTGTACAACGTTTTTATCATGAATCAATTTAATACAAGTGTATAGAAATTCCATGAGCTTGCTTACGTCTTTTCCTTATTTTGGCAAAGAATACTAATCAAATGCCAGAGGAATTCCACATTCTCTCACTTCTTGTCTTGTATTTGATGCAGAGCCTTGGTTTCCTCTGAATTCTTTCCTAGATTCCTCAAAAATCTATCTTTCTTTCTTTGCATCAAAAGTTTGGGTCTTCTCTGCATCTTTTTTGATTCCCGAATATTCTGTAGTATTTCATTGTGTCAGTCTGTCTTCTCATGTAACAATACCTCCTATGGTTATAAAAATGACTCTGGGGTCTTCTCTGTGAGGTTCATCATAGATCAATTGCACTTTCGGGTTCTGCTGGGCTCCTCGTCTTTCCTGAAGCTTGGCTAGCAGCACAAGACAATCTTCTATAACATGGCAAGTGGTACAAGGTTTCTGACAATACCTTGCAAGGTGTCTTGGCTATGCATAGTTATAATAGATGATCTGTCCTCAGCCTCGACCCATTTCTCCTCCTCGTCCTCTTCCTCTGAATCCACCGCGAGGATTGAAGTTTCCCCTCCTAGGAGAGTTGTACTGTGTAGTGTTTCCTTCTTGCTATACTTCACCTTTAATCTTATATATGTCTCTTGACCTTTCATGCATGATATCATAAGCACTAAAATACCTATCATCATGTCCTAAAGACTTACAAAATGTACAATACAATTTTGTAGGTGTCTGAACATACTTTTTCATGTAGTAGCACTCACCAGTACGATGTCTGTTTTTGCATACCTCGCACCAGGGTAAGGTGACTTGCTTCAAGGGGCTCGGAGCTCCAGAAGCCAAGTATTCATTGAATAGTGGGCAGTGTTCCATGTCATGAACTTCTGATCTTCATCTGACACACCAAATGTCTTCTCTTTTATATTCTCCCTTGTCTTTCTTCATGGCTTCGACCTGCAAAGACAAACTAGTTAGTTGACTCAAGATATGGCTCATACCTAAGCTAGATTCTCCCATGGGGGATGATTCTAGCTTCATGTCGATCTCCAACACCTCAGCCTATGAAGCAATATTCTGTTGCATCAGGGGAACTCTAATGTGTGGTAGAAGGGAAACAATGAACCATTCCTTGTTCTGCTCATCTAGGATATGAAAATTTAATCGACCTGTTAAGGTCTTGAATCTCTGATCAAAATCCCAAATAGGTTCAACTACCTTCTTCTTGATCTCTTTCAACTTTGTGATACATTGGGATTCTGACTTAGGTTTCTTGAATTATGCAATAAACGTGTTCTTGATCTGATTCAATGGCTTAGGCTGTGCACGTCCTTGGACAAGTTTCATGTACCAACTCAGTGCGTGATCTCTAAGAGTTGTACTGAACTGGGTTCTTTTGACAGCTTCATCTGTGAAATTCTTAATGTTCCATATGACTTCACATAGAAACTAGTGTTGATCAGGATCTTCAGATCCATCTCCCCTAAAGATAGGGAGTCTCATCTCATCTGCCATAGATCTTCCTAGAGTTCATGACTGAATGTGTGGTGGACTACTATAGACAGTGCTCTGGATGCTCTGGTGACTGGGATTACTCTGATTTATTAATACTGAATCAATAGGAAAGATAACAATACTTACTTTGATGGTTTGTGTGGTTTCTAAATTTTTAGGTTCTCCTCGACGAATTACTTCAGCTTTTCCTTCCTCTGTCCCGACGGGTTCTGAATGTTCTTCATCCATCAGATCTTCTTCTTCTCCACTATATAAACCTTCCTCCCCGTAGTTTTACTTAAATAGGTTCGCAAGATGAACTTCTTGAAAAACTCTCCCACGACGTGTATGTCCTGCTTCTGTGTCACTGTCGCTATCCGAATTTTTGAACATTAGCCTTTCTTGATCTGACCAATCTCTTGTATCTTCAAGATGTTGTTCTCATGCAATAACATCTTGATTCTTAGTTTCATAAAATGAAAGAATTTCCCTCTGGGTCCCTTAAAGAAATATCTCTTGTCTTGGCTGTATGATTCTACTTTGTCAACAATGAACTCTGTGATGTACCCTCCAATGGCGCTATCGAACCAGTGATCTACTGCTCGTGATACGATGTTATAAACTTTCTTGACCTTCTTGATCAACTCCGACATCTAGACCACAGGAAGTCTAGATCAGATCTCGAACTAGGTATCGGCTAATCTAGCTAGCCACTCATATAGCTCATGATGGATCCCTCCAAAGAATATCTCATGTATATCGGTGAAGATATATATTTCTAGCCAATCCTCAATGCTAATATTAGGGTTCTTATTCTAGGCTTCATTGAAGTCTTTCTCTTGATCCTCTATCCACTTTTGAATCTCTGTCTTCAATGGAAATCACCTTGACATTCCCTTAAAAAGATTCCTGTCTTGGCAACAAAACCATTTGCTGGCATAGGAGCAGACCTAGGGTTTAGCTCCAAGAGCGCACCAACAAGCCCTAGCTACTGGCCCTTTCAGCAACACCTGCGAAGCAGATGGAGTCTCACCCAAAGCAGTTATGAGGGGGTTGTAGGATAGAGATGTCTACAACCAAAGGGAATATCAAGTGGATCTAACACAAGAACAACACAACATTCATATATCACTTATCAACTTAGATCTATTCTGCACATCTATTTATCAACTCTAAAGCAATAATGCAATCACAGTATATCAATGACAAATACAAAATACCAATCACACACAACACAAAATATATGTGGTTCACCCTCTCTCTAGGGCTACGTCCACAAAACTGTGCTATATTATATTAGGTTAAAGAATATATCTCTTGTCTGCGCTCTTAGCTAGAAGATCTTCTCTCTTATCCTCTCTTTCTCTCGTCTCCCTATGCACCCAACTACAGTGTTGATCTTCACACCCAGCTGAAGATATTACAACTCAGAAGGCTCTCGTACTCAACACTTCTCTCTCACACAATACTCATCTCTCACCTAACTCAATACCAACAACCACAATACAATATGATCATACCAACCCAAATTACCAACCCAACCTAGGCCCTTTATACCTCTATTTATACATTACAATAGCTCACCGATAGCCTTAGGCCAAAACCTAGGTGTCCAAAACCCTAGATACCAAAACCCTATGTCAACTGGACCCATATTTTCAAGGCTTCACTATCCTACCTTTCCTTCCTTCTTGTGCGATGGTCCAAAGCATCCAACGGTGACTTTTTCTGCTTGCTGACATGTCCACGATCCTTATTCCTTACCAACTTGTCATTCCCGATCTCCTTGTCCAACGACTTTCCTCCTCGGTCTTTGCTCCATCTTTTCTGCTCTTTTTCTCACTTCAACCCAATAACAGTCACTGTGTCTTCCACAAAGTTTGCATTCTCCCTTTTCTTCCTTGATCTTTGCATACTTCCATAACCAAGGGCCAACAATGGAGTACATTTATTTGTCATAGGTAGGGTACTTACAAATAACATATGATAGTGTCTCACTATGATAGGCCATGGGGTGGCCATGCTGAGTGAGAACTGTGCCCACAACATAGTTCAAAGCATTTGTCTCCATTTCAAAGGGCTGTTGCAGGTCCGGTAATTAAAGTATCGGGGCTGAGCACAAGTGCTACTTTAAATCATAAAACACTTGTTGTTGGGACAAGCGCCACACAAATTTTCCCTTACCACCACCCATGGTTACTTGGCTGAGGGCCCATGTAATATGGGATAATCCCAACACGAACTTGTGATAGAAATTGGCAAGGCCTAAGAATCTCCGAAGATCAATGAGTGTGGTTGGGGATGGCTAGTCATGGATGACCTGGATCTTGGATGGATCCACATGCATTCCATCCTGAATGTAGCCTAGGTACTGGACCTTGTCCATGCCAAAGGAGCATTTTTCCAAGTTGACATATAGCTTGTGCTGCCACAGGTTGTGCAAAACCTACTGAATATGCTGCAAGTGTTTCGCCCAAGTATTCCTGTAGATGAGGATGTCATATAGATACACCACTACAAAAGTATTTGTGAAAGGTTGCAACATATCGTCCATCATCCTCATGAAATTTTCTGGAGAATTTTTCAAACCAAAGGGCATGAACAAACATTCAAAAAGATCTTCTTTCGACTTGAAGGCAGTCTTCCATACATCTATCTATTTTATGGGGACTTGGTGGTTGCCAGAATTCAGATCAATCTTACTGAAGTATTCCCCCCCCTTGAGCTGAACAAGGAGATATTTGATTCTACAAATCAGGTACCAGTTCCTGATTGTGATTTTATTTAGGGCCCGATAATCAATGCAGAGTTTCTAGGTCCCGTCTTTCTTCTGCATCAAAATGATTGGGCTCCCGCAAGGCTATGAGATGGGATGAATGTGCCCCTTGTGGATCATTTCTTGTATATGTCACTTGATCTCATCATTCTCTAATAGAGAGTTGTGATAGACTATACCATTGGGCAACGATGTGCCGGGGGTCAAATCAATGGGATGCTTGATCTGAGAGTGCAGAGGTACCTCGATAGGTGAGGAGACAATAAATTTTTATTCTGCCACAACCTTGTCCACTTGCTTATGTTGTGTGGAGAGGTTGGCCATGAAGGCCTTGATGTGGCCACAATATTTTTCTCACTCTGAGAGAAAATCACAAAGAAGAAAAAATTCCTGGTCTGAGAGATGACCTTCCTACATTGCTTGGAAGAGATCAAGGAAATAACACTAGGTGGGATTGCCTCAGGTATCCTGTATAATTTCCTATTCAAAGTAATAATAACACTGCAAGGCATAGAATCATATATAACATGACGTTTCCATAAAAAAGGTTGGCCCAAAAGAACATTACAAACTTTGAGAGGAGCAACATCACAAAATACCTCATCTTTGAAGGGCTTGATGTTGTACAATAGACAACATTGTTGGCTGACATGGAGATCACTTCCTTGGAGGAGCCATCCAATGGTGTAGGGTTATGGGTAAAACATTGTTGGTAGGTATAGCTACTTGATGACCTATACTGAGATGAGGTTCTTCTGGCTACCACTATCAACGATAAAGTGTATCAGGGTGCCTTTTACCCACATCTGTGAATGAAAGAGGTGCTCCCCTTCTTCTAGCTCGTCTGGTTCATTGGGCCAGACCTTGGTGGTAGAAACAATGGAACTAGGTTCTATGTCGATGATCCTTCTCCCCCTTTTTGGTTCTGACTCAGAGTCAAAACCCGCATCTGATTCATAGGATTTCACCTCAGCCACAAGTATTTCTTGGAGAGGAAATCAACAATGTTATGCCAGGGGCTCTTATGGAAGTCGCACCAATTCCTGATATCTTTATTTGTCTTTCTGGTGTCCTTCTTTTATTGTGGCCTAGATTAGTTGTCCTAAGGTTGTTCGTATTTGCTATGTCCTTTTTTATGTGGGTTGGGGCTTCCATTCACTTTATTATGATGTGAGGGGTTCCCAGGCCCAAATTTCCATGTCTTTTGTTTAAGCTTTTGCTCGATTTTGATGACATATCGATAGGCCGCGCCCAAGGATGAGATGTCCAAAAAATCCGTTTCAGCTTGGATGTATCTATGTATACCATAGAGATACTTGAGCACCATATTTATCTCAGAATATTTGATACCCAGCTTGGTGCGCAAGGTATGGAAGATATTTGAGAACTTTGGCACTACTTGGTCTCTTTCATGCCACAGTGTGGTCCATTTTGTATACAGGTCGTCATAACTTACGACAGGGTAGTATTTTTCCTTGATAACATCCCTGAAGGACTCCCTGGTGACCGTGACTGTAAATCATGAGGGTTCCTCTATTTCCTTTTTCTCATAGAAAGTCTCCCACCAATATTTGACATGGGGGACAACTTTGAGGAGCGCAAACATAATATTTTCTCTATTCAAAAAGTTATGGACAAAAAAATACCCTTCTAGTAGATTTAACCATTTGTCTACAACATATGCGTCTATTTTATCTTAAAATATGGGAATATCAAAGTTGATTTGTACCTTGAAGGGGGATGCACCTCTGTTTGAGGAAGATGTGTCACATGTTGGTAGCTGCCGAAGTATTTGCACAAAACTATCCATCATTTGGTTCCTCCCACCATTGGATCTCTTGTCCTATTGTATTTATTTTCTCCCACCATGATAGGTCTCTTGGGAATATGAGAAATTTTTTCCTCAAGAGAAAAAATCTCGAGACTCAATTCTTTGTACCCTGATCTCGTCGGGGACATCCATTAAGAATGACAAGGAGCATACCGTTCTGATACCTATGATCTAGATTTTATGAGAAGAATGGAAATGAATATATATTGTTATTATTATTAACACAAAGACTCGAGAATAGTAGAGAGACAATAATAGATATAGAGTAAAACTAGTTTCTATTCAGTAAGAAAATGTGTTGAAACTATAAAATGCAACGGAAAACAAGCTTGCTAGAATGGTGGCGGCTTATCTCTGAGAAGAGATGCGACGACTGCGCTCATTCGCAAGAAGATGGTTACAATGAGGCTTTCCAATACTTCTTTAGAATAAACATGAATGCAAAACCATAGACATCCAAAAACCTAACCCTAGGATATGAAGTGCCAAAAGTCATGTGGGCCCCATTGGGGTAAGCTAGTACATCAACTTCTCGGGGTTGTAACTTTTTCATACGATCTCTGTTTTAGGCACACAATAGCCCATTGGAAAGGTCTATACGAGGACTGCACATGTTTCCATTAGAATCTAACTTTGGCTACAATTTGACTATGGAGATCCCTAAAAACTTTATTTAGGGCCTCAAAACGACCCTAGAAGTCAGGGACTCGAAAACTAGGAAAAAACTACTAAACTTGAAAAATGCCAAAATGAGCCAATTGGAATAAGTGGGAGGCCACCGACATCCATCTGGATCACTCATGACTTTCACTGAAATTGAATGTGTAGTTTCAACTATAATTAAAATGAAACTCTTTCTCTGAAAAATGTTAAGAAGTGTTTTTTTAAGGTTTCAACTTATAATTTTTTTGAATCTTTCTATGAATCAAAGATCAAACAAAAAAAATTATTTGTTTTTTAGAATAAATTTTCATCAAACTTGAAAATGTATGAATTTCAAAAGGGAAAAACAAAAAATCAAAGAAGAGAAGGTAAAGTGCTACACAAAAAGTTCAATTTTTTTTAGGGTCTATTGAGGACTCAACACATACTTGATTGAAAAACTATTAATGAAAAAAAAACCAACAAAGCTTTCACCTTGTGCATCTATTTTTTTGAATCATATAACTAACATGATTTAGGCATGGAAATTTGCATAAGAAACTATATTTATATACCCATCAAATCCTTAGTTGCAATTCTGCACTCTTCTATACATCACCTCATTCATGTTAATTCCATCTGTTGTAGAACACTGTAGAATTAGTTTGTGAAAATACACTTGTTGGTGCCCTACAATTCCAAATTAAAAGTCCTCAAGTTGTTCACAATCCTTGTTGGCAATTGTTGCATGCAATATGTAATGGTCCCAAGCCAAATTCTTTCTTGGAATCACTAACTACTACTAATTTATTGAGTTTTTAAGTGCATACAAGATTCATCAACACATGGAGATCACAATATATTCAAGATGTAGAAGCACAAGCAAAGATCTGACCTTTTTATTATG
>ML789640.1:167948-202872 GCA_009831015.1 Picea engelmannii
TTTTCCTTTCTTAAGTCAACTTAAAAATATAACTTTTAGCTTCTTGACTTTTCCCCCCTTCAGTGTGAGACTATGACCTAGTGGGGGTGCCCAGGTCATTGAGTCTCCTCATTACCTCTCTAAGAGGTGGGGGACATTACACAATATATCCACAAGTCCACAATCCAACATTACATTGGTTTGTGGGTTCCAAACCAATACATAATTCTATTAAATTTCCACTACATTACAAAACTACCAGAAAAAAAAGACTTAGAAAACATGTAAATATTATGAGTCCTCCAAAATCTTGGCATCCCAACTCTCCTTTCAATTCCACCAATGACTTATTGGTGCCATGATATTTTTCGTTTAGTTCTATGTTCTTTTCCTTCTTCTCAAGTTGAGTATAAATACACCACAACCTATATAATACTTAAGGTTCTAGTGTTGAGATCCTTGTGTGAGAAATACCTAGGGTTTGTGGAAAATAAACCATAGAGGAGACTTAGAGTGATTTTCTTGGAGAGTTTATATGAGGTAATCTTGGATAAAGATCAAGGGTGGAATTTTTGTGATGATGCTAGCTTGTTGTTAAGACTTCAAAGTGGCTAGGAGTAGTTTGGTGTGATGCCATGCTAGGTCATGGTTACTAGTTAAGGTTTTCTATTGATGGTGAATTCTATAGATACAGTTAGGATGCATTTGACATTCCTAGTTTATGAGAACCTTGAAGGAAAATTTCATACCATCTTGTGATAAGATATTGGTATGTACATGTAAATTTCGTTTATTGTATATATGAAGAGTACATTGCTACACAATCTTTGTGTACTTGTAGATATGATTTTCAACCTATATTCTCATGGTAATTGAGTAGTTTCATGTGCTAGTTATGTATGCTAATTTAACATAGTAGTGAGTAGATTTTGTTGAGTGATATGATAAGTGAATAGAATCTAAGCGGGAATATTTGTAGTTGTAACAAATATGTTGTTCATAAGTATTTTAAAATCCATTTTAGGGCAGGTATTGAGTCTTTAAGGTTGAAAATCTATTTCCATTGAAGTACATTTTTTTGCGTTTACTTTCTTGGGATGCCTTGTGTATTTTGTTGGACAAAAGTGAAATATATCTTGTTGTAATTTATATTTTAGATTCATCTATAAGGTTGAAAGTTTGTCATGCAAAAAAATCCAAGGAACTTGAAGTTTGAAGTTAATTTTCTGAAGTGTTTAATTTGTATATTTCTTGAAATTTCCATAAAAATATGGATGAAATAAATCAAGAACTAAACCTTAGTACTAGGAATTCCAATATATGGAAAATATATGAAAAAATAGCTCAAAATTCAGGCTTAAAAAACACTAAATAAGGTGTCCATCTTTGGGAAACACCCATGAAACAACTCCAATACTCCATAAGTAAAGCACAATATTCCATTGCTATTTTTTATCACTAAAAAAAATAGGCAAGAAGAAACCCTAACCAACATTGAAAAGGGCAAGGTTGGTTCACACTTACTTTGATACTATATTGGTGAGATTCAAAAATAAGAGAGAAAAATAAAATGAAATGGTTTCCACCTAGATCCTCACTTTTTGTTATAAAGTCTTAAAGCACAAGTAAGGCCTTGAACAAACTAAGAAGAGCTACCTAGTTTCACCATAGTAGCACCCTCTCTCACTTTAGCTCAGATGTCCTCTGGAACAAGAGGGTGTTGGGTATGTGTTATACTCTTTGCACAAGTAATAGTGTATGAGCGTTGCATCGGAAATGCATGGGGGTTTGATAGGCCCCCTCTTGGGGAGTGAAGGGGAAACGATCCCAAGAATTTTTTTGCCTTGGGAAACGTGTCACATATTTAGGTGGTTTTTCGGCACATGGTTTCTTTGCTGATGGTTTTCTATTTCCAGCTAAGGAATTAGGGTTGTTGACTAATTCAGGTCATTGGGTTAGGGTTTTGGATGTTGTTGGATCCTATATATATATATTGTATTATAAACAATGTATTATTATGAATGAATATAGAATATGCTGGTTTTCCCGATTTGGGTTTCCAGGTGAAAAATCTCTGTGCAATGTTTGTATTTGCCATTGTCTCTTTTCCATTCTTTTACTAAAAATCTATTTGCAGTAAATATTGTACAAGGTTAAAATCTACATTTGGTATCAGAGCTTTGTTGGCTTTAGGGGGACGCCTTTGTGGTCAAGGGTTTGGCTTGGGACTATGATAAGCCTTGTTATAGTGGGGGATTTGTGGTATTGAGTTTTTAGGTGAAAAGAAATGGCAAGAAATTCGAAGATGGAGATCAAGAAGTTTAATGGGAAAAGTTTTGAGCTGTGGAAGCTCAATATGGAAGATTTGTTGGTGGACAGAGATCAGTGGATTGTGGTAGATCTAGGTACTGCACCTACAGGAACTTCAATAGATGACTGGAAAAAGTTGTACCAAAAGGCAAAGAGCACAATCCAACTGTGTCTCTCCGATTCAATATTACTGAATGTGTCAGAGGAATCTACAACAAAGGATTTATGGGAAAAGTTGGGGAAGTTGTATCAGTCTAAGTCCCTAGTAAATAAACTATTCCTGAGAAAGAAGCTGTATAACCCGAGGATGAGAGATGGAGACTTGGTGGAAGAGAATTTGAACACCTTCAAAAATGTGGTAAGTCAGTTAGTATCTGTTGAGATTAAAATTTCAGATGAAGATAAATGTATAATTTTATTGTGTTCTTTACCAGACTCGTGGGATAGTATGGTTGTGGCCATAGGTAATAATACAACTGCCTTGAAGTTTGATGAAGTGGTCTCATCTTTGTTGTCGGAGGAGATGAGACAGAATAATATGGAAGGATAGAGCACATACACATTATTTGTAAGAGGAAGTTCCCAGGAAAGAAATAGATCTAAGTTCTCAAGTGGGAGATCTAAGTCTAAGGGTAGATCTAAATATCCCAAAAAATTTGTAAAGGTATGTTGGATATGTGGAAAAGAAGGGCACTATGAGAAGCAGTGTAGATCCAAAGTTGAGAAAAAGAAGGGATCTGAAGAATATCCTTCTACAAAAGAAAAGACCTCCAAGGAAGAAGGAGGGGATGTGTACTTGGCTTCTTCAAGCACAAATGCAGATCATGTGGCATGGTTGGTTGACTCTGGTGCATCCTTTCATATGACTCCCCATATGGAGTGGTTCTGTGAATATGAAAGGTATGATGGAGGTAATGTTTTATTAGGTGATTATTCGACAACCATAATCATAGGATGATGAAAATTCATGTTGAGGCTCATATATGGAAGGATTAGAACACTGGCTAATGTTCTTCACATCCCAGGTTTGGCAAGAAATTTGATTTCTGTAAGAAAAATGGATGATGTAGGGGTAAAAAAAATATTTGAAAAGGAAACTTGCAGGATGGTTCAAGGATCAATGGTGTTGCTGAAGGAAGTTTAGTTTGGAACTCTGTATAAGCTGCAAGGAAGCACTATTATTGATGGGTGTAATAGTTCCATTGTTGCTGATATTGGAGTTGAAGAAGAAAGAAGTCCAACAGTCTTTGGAGAAAAGGTTATGCCGTGGCATCAAATATTGGGGCATATCGGAGAGAAGGGTCTTCAAATACTACATGGTAAAGGTATGGTTGAAGGTATGTCTAATTGCTCTCTAGATTTTGATTTTTGTGAACATTGTCTATATGGGAAGAAGAATCAGGTAAGATTCCTCTCTAGTGCTACGAGGGCAGAAGGAATTTTACAGCTAGTTCACAGTGATGTTTTTGGACCTGTGTCAGTCCCATCATTTGGAAAATCTATGTACCATGTCTCATTTATATATGATTTCTTGAGGAATACTTGGATATATTTCCTCAGGAAGAAATATGAAGTCTTTGATAGGTTCAAAGAGTTTAAGGCTCTTGTTGAGAATCAAATAGAGAAAATAATTAAGGTGTTGAGAATAGATAATGTCGGAGAGTTCTACAGGAATGAATTTGAAGAATTTTGTAAGAAGTGCGGTATAGAAAGGTAGAATACTACTCCATACATACCTCAACAGAATGGAGTTGCAGAAAGGATGAACAAGACGTTGATGGAAAAATCAAGGTGCATGCCTAGTGGTGTCAGGTTAGGGAAAGAATTATGGGCAGAGGCAGTGGGTACTGCATGTTACCTGGTCAATAGATCACCCTCATCAATGTTCAATGACAAGACTCCACAAGAGGTATTGACTAGTAAGGAACCTTCTCTCACACATCTCAAGGTATTTGGCTATAATGCATATGTTCATGTTCCAAAGGAAAACAAGGATGAGCTAGATAAGAAGGCTGAAAAGTGTATCTTTATTGGATATAAAGATGGCCTCAAAGGTTATAAGCTTTGGAACCCAGAAACTAAGAAGGTAGTGTATAGCTGAGATGTGGTATTTAGAGAAATGAAGAATGCTATTAAACAAGAATTTCTACCAAGTAAGGAAGAACCAGAGAAAACAGAGTTTGATTTAGAGGATGATGAGTCAGAATCTACAGAAGATCAGGAATAAGAAGAAGAAGATACACATACTCCAATATTGAGGATATCGGTTCGAGAAAGAAGGCTACGGAAAATGTAT
Source organism: Picea engelmannii (assembly GCA_009831015.1). Taxonomy (NCBI): domain Eukaryota; kingdom Viridiplantae; phylum Streptophyta; class Pinopsida; order Pinales; family Pinaceae; genus Picea; species Picea engelmannii. The sequence goes on from ML789640.1 coordinate 172,534, forward strand.
AATCCATATGATTTCCATTCAAATTTTTCTTTGTCTATTGCTGATGATGATCCTAGAACTGTCAGGGAGGCAGTGGATTCAGAGGATGGAAATCTCTGGAAAAGGGCCATGAACGAACAAATGGCATATTTAGAGAAGAATGAGGCTTGGGATCTGGTGGAGTTGCCGACTCAAAGAAATCCCATTGGAAACAAATGGGTATTTAAAAAGAAGCTAAATGCATGAGGAAAAGTGGAGAAATACAAAGCTTGGTTAGTAGCAAAGGGTTATTCCTAGGTTGAGGGAATTGATTTTGGTGAGATTTTTTTCTCCTGTTGCCAAGTTAAAATCTATAATATTTATGTTATCTGTTGTTGCTGCATTTGATTTTGAAGTAGAACAAATGGATGTGAAGACAACATTCCTACATGGGGATCTAGAAGAAGAAATATATATGAAGCAACCAAAAGGTTATGCTATGAAGGGAAAGAAGGAGATGGTATGCAAGCTGAAAAAGTCCTTGTATGGTTTAAAACAATCACCAAGGATGTGGTATCAAAAATTTGATACTTATATGCTGGGACTTGGCTTCACAAGAAGCAAAGAGGATCACTGTGTGTATTTTAAATTAATTGGTGATCATTTGGTTTATTTGGTCTTGTATGTGGATGAAATGTTGCTGATAGGAAACAACAAGGAGATTATTCAGGATGTGAAAACTCAGTTGTCCTCTAAATTTGAAATGAAGGATCTCGGTGCTTAAAATTTCATTTTGGGAATGGAAATTAAAAGAGATCGGAAAAATAGGGAACTCTGGTTAAATCAGAGAAAATATGTCAAGACAATATTGCAGAGGTTTAATATGCAAGAATGTAAACCAATCAAGGTTCCTATTCTTGTTGGGGTAAAGTTATCTTCGGATCAGTGTCCCAAGACCCAGGAAGAGGAGGAGGACATGTCTCGTGTTCCATATGTGAGTGCAGTTGGCAGTTTGATGTATGCAATGGTCTGTACTAGACCGAACATTACACATGCAGTGGGATTTTTTAGTAGGTATATGTCAAAACCAGAGAAGGAGCATTGGATAGCAGTAAAAAGGGTTTTCAGGTATTTGCATGGCACTGCTAGCTATGGATTGTGCTATGAAGGAAGACCGATATTGGACAGAATGGTGGATATACATGGATTTGTGGATGTAGACTAGGCTGGAGATTTGGATCATAGGCTATCTACAAGTGGGTATGTGTTTAACCTGTTTGGAGGAGTAATAAGTTGGATGAGAAAAATATAGGCTGTAGTGGCACTTTCAACTATAGAAGTTGAATACATGGCATCCAATCACGCAAGTAAGGAAGAAGTATGGTTACAAATATTGTGTTTAGGTATTGGGTTGGTACAACAAGCTGTAAGGATAGATTGTGATAGTCATAGTGCAATTTTTCTGGCGAAGAACCCGACTTATCATTCAAAGACAAAGCATATTGATATTCAATATCACTTTGTGAGAAACATGATTGAAGAAAATAAAGTATTGTTGATGAAGGTGGACACTTTGAAGAATGTTACAGATTCATTAACAAAATCTGTGAGCACTGAGAAGTTCTCTTGGTGTAGAGGATCCACGGGCATTGCTTCCCTCAATTGTTGACTATGTAACCCTATAACCCCTTGTATACAAAGAAAACAACAAGTGGGAGAATGTTGGGTATGTGTTATGTTCTTTGTGTGTAGGGGGGTGCAGGGGCAACGCCCCCGAGAATTTTTTTTTGCCTTGGGAAACATGTCACATATTTAGGTGGTTTTTCGGCACATGGTTTCTTTGCCAATGGTTTTCTATTTTTGGTTAAGGAATTAGGGTTGTTGCCTAATCCAGGTCATTGGGTTAGGGTTTTGGATGCCAATGGCTCCTATCTGTATATTGTATTGTAAATAATGTATTATTATGAATGAATATAGAATATGTCGGTTTTCCCGATTTGAGTTTCCAGGGGAAAAATCTTTGTGTAATGTTTGTATTTGCCATTGTATCTTTTCTGTTCTTTTACTAAAAATCTGTTTGCAGTAAATATTGTACAAGATTAAAATCTATAGAGGAGGTATCCCTAGAATAATATTACTAAAGCTATGCAATATAGGTTCAAGATATAATGAAGAAGTAGCTTTAGAAAAAAGTAAATATTAATATTATATTTTTATAAAGTGATGGGTGGACCAAGATTAGTGCCAATTCATTCTTGGGAATATGGAGTCAAAGGATAAACTTGGAGGGTTTTTTTCTTACGAGACAAGGAGATAATTGCAACTAGGATTAACGTGCAACAAATAACCTTACTTTATTTTCCACTAATGCAAAAAATTACTTGAGGTACCCTAACAAAGGAGTGTTACAATCTTATGTTCCACCTTAGAGTCTCATAGAAAACACACAATTGATATCATGATGAGACACATTCTTCTGCCTCGATTTTAGTGATTTTTTAGGATCACCACTGCTAAACCCACTATTAGGTTGTGACCAGTCACTACTTAACAAATTTATAGCCTATGACCAGTCACTAGTAGCATTACTATTGGCTTATGAACGCTCCTGTAGTCTTCTAGAATTTGTGAATTCATAGGAGATTAGTGCTATATGAGTTGGTTATCTCATGGCAGGAGCTTGGGAAATCTCAATCTAGTGGAGTTTAATAGGTTATAGATATCTAGAAGCCTCTCTTACCCTCCTCCACCAATATATATAAGGAATGTGTTTCCATGGGAAAGATGAGGAAGAATCATTCATAGGTACATGCTATGAGATTTTTAGATGAAATTCTCCATATAGTTTAACTTTTGGTTCAAGTTTTCCTTACTCGAGTGAGAGTTGAGGAGGAGTAAGAGAAAGGAGTAAAAGGAGGAATGCATCATTCATTCAAGGTAACAAAGCTTTGATGTACTTATCTATTTCCACATAATATAGATCTATGGTTCCCCCCTCTAATACTATTTGTATTCAATTGTAAATGTTAGATCTGATCCCTCCTTGAATAGATCAGGTTAGATATGAACTAGAATTGTAATTTCCTAACACTTGGAGAAATTTTATATTGGAATTTGTTTGTTTCTTGTGTGCATGAATCATGTTGAAATATTTAGATCTAGATCTCGAGAGTTGCATCAACCAAGATATACGAGGACAACCATTTTTAAAGAGGCATTCCATTCTCTTTCTCCTAGTATAAAAAGAAAGCATTTTTCTTGGATCAAGGAAACCCCGTAGTTATCTATACCCACTATCTGTCTTGGACCAAGAGCAGCTCCAACATGTCCATAGGCTATATTTATCCACAATAGAATCGATGACTCCACTGGGGAGGAATATTTGAGTCTTGTCTAGTTCAAATTTCTCCTTTCTTTTTAGCTCTTTGAAACATCTGAGTACTCTATCATATTCCCTACCACTTCCTCAAAGAGTGGATCTCTCTGATCTAGGTCAAATCTTTTTTTTTTTTTCCAAATTTTTGCAAAGCATCATGCATGAGTAGTTCATACCAACGTGATCAATCATGGGCTACATAACTGTTGGGACATGACCACTTACAGACGGTCGCGAGCTACATATTTTCTGGGTCATGACTACCCCTATAGGTTGTTGTTTCACATAATTTTCTGATTTGTGTTGATCATATTTGAATGTGCTTGATCTTGTAAGCCTATCATGAGTTTGAGAACGTAGATCCTCTATTTGATTAAGCCTCCTTTTTTCCATTTGTATCTAAATTAAGTTTGATGTTTGTTGAGTGTTTTTGTTGGGTCTTCTTTCTTTCCCGTGTTAAATATATCTAGTGAAGTGTTTATCTAGGCAATGTACCCAACATATCTTTCCATATTTGGCAGTGTTTTTTCCCTTGTGCATTTGGTTTGTAAGTTCCTTTGTGCATTTTGTTTGCATTGTTAGATCATCTTTTAGGTTTCAGGTTTGATTCTAGTCGAGAAATTGGAGTGTACTTTGGTGCATAACTTCTAATATATTACAACCCTTGCTTGTTGTTTGATGGTTTTTGGTTTTCATTTTTTTTTCTTGATCAACATAAGAAATGTTTTTCATTTACATAGAAAACACAAAAACACAAAATTATCTTTCATGAAGCCTTTTAGCATTTGAAGAAAGAAAGTGCATCATTGTGTTTGGTTGAAGGATCTTGTTTAGTTTCTTGGATTTTATTGCATTGTTGTTGTTTGTTGGTGAGGTGGTTTATGTCAGTGTAGAACTTTAAAAGAAAGGTCTTCTTCCCTTCCTTATATAGAATTCACTAAAAGTAAAAGGTATGCATTGATGCATTTTCATTCTTTCAACTGATTTAGATTGGAAAGAGTCAAGAACACCACTTAATTTTTCATTCAATTCCTAGACTTAATAACAAACATAAGAAAAGAATGTGTAACCTAAAATCAATTAGACTCTTTTTCTTGATAGAAAACCAATATTAACTAGGACTTGGGCCTTGGTGTAGGATTAAAGAGTGAACTCTCAAAGGCCACCAAAACGAAACCTATAAGTCATTAAAGAGAGAAGAAATCCATTGTTACATAGTGTGTGTTGGGAGCGTCCTATAACATAGGAGTAAAGCATGAGGTTACATTGGGGAAATGACATTGACCTCCTGGTATAGGATCATTCAATGTGATGAGCCAAAGCGACTCCCTAGATTCCTCCCTGGAACCCGAATCTTCTATCACATGTCCTCCTTTTTCCTGGTGCGGGTTATGTGGCACCCGTAGACCCTCTCCTCATCACTTTCAAAGTTCAATGCCGATAGAGCTAGCTCTCTATGCTAGGATCCCTCCTTGATGTTACCACAGACTATGGCCGTGGGCCATATTCCTTTGTGACCCCGTGCTTCGGGACTTTTGCGAGCGACTTGTGTTAGCCCTTGACCAAGTTTTGAGAGAACATTGGTTGTGTTTGACCATTTTTGGGACTTTGACAGGCTGGTCGAAGATGGAGCACCCAGGCAAAGCGAAGATCACGAGATCTCTCTTGTTTTTCAAGATTTTTGGGCTTTCAGGGTTTATGTAATGGGTATGGGATATCGACCCATGGGTTTACCCATGTTTAGGCCTTTTCATAGTGTATAAATACGTATCTAAGTGCAAGTGAGAAGGGTGCGGGTATGTGAGAGTGGCTATGTGCACAATATGTTGTAAAGAGTAGATCTGGTTGGCTTCATGCAAGTATCTGCAAATTCTTAGCTGAGTGCAAGTGATCGTAAGTGGCTTTGTGCAGACAGACTACGGAAAGTTCTATGCCTTGATTTGATTTTGAGGAAGGTGGATCTAGTGCGCTGTGCACAGATCACTTGTCCAGTGTGAAGTTAGCTTTGTGGCTCTATGCCTATAAGAAGATTGGAGGAGACTAATAAATAAGAAGAAGAGTTGGTGGAGGTAGCGCCACACTGGGCTAAACCACGTATATCCTATGTCGATGTGCTTTGTGCGATGTTGTTGATGTTGTTTATGTTGTTTATCTGTTAGTGCATTGATCTTTATGTATGTTAGATAGATGTATGGATTCTTAGTTCTCTATTGATGATAAATGAATCCTAGATCCGATCCAATACTATGTGTTAAGTGATGAAAAGTACTTGATCTTGGTTTCTACTATGCTGTTATGTATCTAAGGTTTAATCTGCGATGTGAATGGATTTATGAACTAATGCATGCTATTGGCTAAATGCTCTATTAAGTGTTGTAATCAAAGATATGTGTCCCAGCTAGGTTGTAGACACTTGAGTCCTACAACCCCCCCTACCTCTACCTCATGTGAGACTTCATCTTCTTCACAGGTGTTGCCGAAAGGGCTGGTAGTTAGGGTTTTGTTGGTGCATTGTTGAAGAGTTGAACCTTGGGTCTGCCCCTGTGCCAACAAATGGTTCCGTTGTCAGGACCTGAAACTGTGATTGTTGGGAACTGAAGAAAAGAAAATGCTTTGTGCATAGATCTGTTGTTGTAGTGCACAATATTCTACTTAAATTGTGAAACTTTGTGCTAAGAAAGGAATAAGATCTGAAGAAAAGAGGTAAGATATTAAAGATTTGTTCTTTGATAAAGGTAAGATAAGTGGAATTTTTTTCTTTGAAAGTATGAATCTATGTATGTTTGATAGATTTTTTCCTAGTCTGAAAACTAGGACACATCTAGAAGAAAGAGTCGATATGAATAGATTTGATAGAGATAGTGAAAGATATGTTATTCCTATGCATAAAAAGAATTTTTGGACTAACAAATGGATGAAGGAACCCATAAATAATTTTTGCAGATTGCAGGTCCATCATTGTGATCCCAGTGCCCAGTACAAGAAGGGTTGGGGATCATTTAAAATAAAGAGAGGATTGACACTATGTTATAATTGCAAAAGACCGGGACATCTTGCTAAAGAATTCCCCGATATAGGTCCTATTTGTCTTTGTTGTAAATATATTGGTCATGAAGTTATGGATTTCCCTAGAATGATTGCCAAAGTTGAAAAGATGAACATGAGACCAGAAAAATATGAATAAGGTCAAAGGACTAAGGATGTGTTAGAAAACCAGAAAGAATCAGAGACTATGTTATTACAGCTGAAAGTGACGCAAACGCGCCACCCAGGGCACGTCCGCTCACATAGGACCTTCTCTTCCCTTGGCCCGAAGAACTTAAAAAACTCTTCAACTCCCTTATCGGGACTTCTCAGTACCCACATAGTTCTCTTTAAGCAGAATCCCCTTTCAAATTGGGAAATCGGACTCCGCGTGATCGCGAGTCACGTGGTCACGAATTCAGGTCTCTTTGAATCCTCGAAACCCGATGGCTCCAAACACAGATGGATGACTTTTGTCGAGACTTCTCCCGTCAGAAAATCGACACTTGCGCTATCGTAGACAACTTACCTCACAAATCCCCGATTCCTGATACACCGATACTTTGGTGTGGATGCAACACCTATTCACCTCTTTGACCCTGGTGGTCCCCACTCTACCCTTATATCCGTCGGGATATCACGGATCACGATTTCCTGTTGCATGAATTCTATGTCTTCAAAAACTCCGATCCCCTGATCCCCGACTCCTCGGGATCTCCTGACACGCGTCTCTGCTGATGGACGGTTCTGATCCTGTCGAGATATCGCGGATCACAATTCCTGCTGTTGCGATTTCCTTACTCCTGGAATTCACGATGAGTTGAACCCCGATGACTCCTTTGATCCTCTGACACGTGTCCCATCCGAGATCTACGGCTATGATTCCATCGGTGTTTCGAGACTCGAGGGGTCTCTTGAGCTTCTTGATTTCCAAAACATCGATGCCTCCAATATCCCGATGCCTCCCCGGAACTCTCCTTGTTCACTAGGACTTAACCCCGATGCAACTACTGCCAAATCTGACGGTTGGCGGGAAAATCGACTGTTGATCCAACGGATCACAATCTTCTAGGCTCATCCTCTTGGATATAACTATAACCTCGCCACTGTTTCAGAAAATCCAACGACTGACAGGATTTTTCAACCCTTGCCACAAGATCTGGGCTGTCGGTTCCTCCTTCTTGAAGATTTATTGAGAATGGCTAAGTATTCCTTCTCATAACTTTCCCTCCAACATCTGCACTTGCAACTCTTGCTTGAACATTCCACGGCACAAAATTCTTGTGCTCTCCTTTAACGATATCTCAAAGGTTCTATACCTCCTGAGCTTTCCCACTCTAATTCTTTCAGAGGGACTTACACGCACCCCTTGTGACAAACATACAACACTCCCAAGTGTTGAATCCTTCTGACTCTGTGCCCTCTTGCAACAGTAGTCTTCGATTTCCTTCTTCTTAGATTCACAACTGAGACTTCCTCTTCAGCCTGCGCACTCCTTGCATGACTTTAGCAACCCACTTTCACTTCTGAGTGAATAAGAACAAGAGTTAAACTACCTGAGCCTCCATCAACGCACTCCTTGCAGATGATTTTCAACTACACACCTTGCAGGAATCTCCTGGCTCAGATAGAGAAACAATTGAGACTCATTCCATCTCCCCTTCAGACTTTAGTTTGAAACATGAAATCACATACACAACATATAAAAGAAAATGTATGACAAGGAGCAAACATTCATGAGCACATCAACAATATACATAGAGAAACAACACAAACCATTAATTTGAATCAGAACTTCCTTCTATTAATTCAAATGCATGTACATGGGTGTTCTTCATACAATTCTCCGCGTGCTCTTCTCTTCTGAATGCTCTAGCTCTCTCTCTCTCTGAATGCTTCCATTATGTTACAATAATACAATGAGGGTGTCTATATCTGTTTTCCCTCTCGGACTCTAAACTATCAAATCTAGAGTTAAAATCCTATCTACCAGCATTAAATAGATTAAATGCCGACTATCTACCAAAGGACGAGAGCTTAAAGGCTCAAGGTCCAATACAACATACAAATGCGCCTTCATAAATGGCATCATTAAAGACTTGCGCAACAATCCCAAAGCATTTTCAAAAATTTGGGTTGGTTTGTCCAGCTGATCTCCGCTTGATGTGCTGGCTCGCTTGATGAGTCGGTGATGCTCCTGCATCAGAAAGATACACTGAATGATAACATAGACCTTAGTTTACCAGATATCTTAAAAGAGAAACACTGCATAGAAACAAGAATAGGAGTCTTCGACATAGACTGTGTCTTGGATGAGGAAACACAGGTGAATATTATGCCAGAAAGTACTCGGGAAATTTTGGGAAAGCCTGCTATAGTACCTTCATTGGGAAGGATAAGCATGTTTAAAGGAAATATGACAACCCTATGTGGAAGAGTTACTAATGTACCTATGATTTCTCATGAAACATCGACCGAAGAAGAATTTTAAGTCATTAAGTTTGTTGAGAACAAATCCCCATTTCCACTTTTGTTAGGAAAGGCTTGGATTGAGAAAGATCATATCCAAAGGAAAGCATAGGAGGAAGCTAAAGAACATAAAAAGAAAGAATTAAGGGACTTCATAGCCAGAAAAATAGTGAGTCTCATAGAAGAACAAGAGGATAAGTCTAAGCAACAAAGGGCCAGAGAACTAGCTATCGAAGCTGAAAGAACACAAGAAAGTTTAAAGAACTTGTCCATGCAGGAAAGAAGTGCATTCACCCTAGAAATAGTAAAATAAGAGGTATTAAACTCAAAACCTTTGGAAGACCCTCAACAGTGCGAATTTACTACGCTACGGGAAGAAAAGAATAAGAATGGAAAGAGGAATCCAGAGACTCAAATCATAGGAAAGAAAGCCAGAAAGCTCAGTAAGAAGAAATAAAAATTAGAAAAATTGTAGGAAGTTCCAAAGAAGACTTCGCAGAAGGAAGGCTTGCAGAACTTGAACCTAGCTGGAATAGTAGAACCGTGCAGAATGGGACTTCACCATGATGAAGCTATATGACCGTTGGAGGCATCCCGACCATTAGAACAATGCTCCAAAACAACTAGAAACACAATTATTTCTAGAAAGATCTCTATTGGATCATTGAGAGTGTGCCATAACGGATGGATTCGTATTGATTACGGAATTTCAACCCATTGAAGGATTCCATTATGACGTTTCTTATTTAATCAGTCGAATGCCGCACCGAGACTAATTTTTGCAAACTAATATATCTGAGCTAATAGAGAATTGATTGCATACCGTGCTGTGTTATCTATAGACCTCGCTGTTTGTTCGATTACATTGAATGTCTGCTCACCTACCCGATTTATTTTATTACATGTGTGAATGTCAGGTAAGCATAATGTGCTAGAGAAGTTTGTAGAGGACATTTTGATTGACCTCATGGCTGATTAGTCACCTGGGTTGAACATGATGGATAGAGAAGCCCAAAGAAAAAGAAGAAAAAGGACAAAGTCCAAGACATAGAAAGTGATGAGAAGGAGGAGACGAAGTGAACTAAGAGGAAGGAGGGGAAGAAGGAGAAAAATAAGACAAAGGTGAAGCTACACCGCCAAAGGAACCCCTCACCATAGCAGAAGAATCACAGAAGAGGAAGGTTTCCTTGGAGAAGATGCTTCAAAAGACATCTTGCAGAAACATGCAACAAAGAAGGAGTCGATGTACGACAAAATAGAGAAAGATATTAGAGACATCCATCAAGTTATCCATTCAAGATGCGTAGTGCCTACTGTGCCACCCTTAGCAGAAGATGTAGAATTGGGGGATGCACCCACCTAGTTGCAAAGGTTAGCAGATGAGATAAAGGTTCGACTTCGTCGAGCCCAAGAGGAAAAGGAGCAAGCCATAGAGGCCTTGAAGCAGGAAAAGGAGGAGATCCAAGAGCAACTCCGAATTATGTAGAAAGAGAAAGATGAACTTAGGGCAATGTTCGAAGAAGACAAAGAGAAAATATAGAAAGAGAAAGACCAAATGCTCACGGAGAAGATTGGGGTTAAAGAGGTAGTGACTAGAGCACTTTGCTCTATGCTAGGCTTGGAGCAAATGGAAGAAGAGTTAGCCGAGAGCCAAGTGGGGAATCTTGTTGAGGCCATTCAAAAACTTCAACCAAGAGTAGCAGAGTTAGAACTTCAAGCAGTGCTGAACACTCCACACAAAGTGTGGGATCAGAGGGAAGAAGCTGCCAGGAGTGCAGTAGAAAGAATCAAGGAATTGGCCTCATAATATAAACAATTAAGTGATCAATGTGTAAAGACCTATGAGCACCTTCCAGAAGACCCAAAGCTGAGGATATTGAAAGCCCAGCTTCAGGAGGCGACACAGCATACGTCCACCATACAAGCACAGATGAAGCTGTTTACTATAGTTGAGAAGATGAAGAGGTCGTAGGAGCATCGTACAGTCTAGCAATAGGTTACTACCATCCAGATAAAGGTTATGGAAGTGACACAGAAACTCTAGCCGGTGCAGGAAAAAGCTTGCACACTTTTCAAAGATATTGAGGGACAAGGCTCATATCTTGAATAGATGGTCATGACAGTGGAACAATGCTTGGAAGAGCCTGTCACCGAGCAATTACTTCAAGGGTTCTCCAAGCAGGAGGCTCTAGCAAAGATGAAAGTAGAGGTATCCCGAGCTAAGCTTGAGGCCTTCGAAGCAGAGTTGCCCAGATCGGAGTGACTCAGGATGAGTCACAGGTGAGTGTTGGGGACCTGTTGGCCCTCGACCAAGTTTTGAGAGAACATTGGTTCTATTTGACCATTTTTGAGACTTCGACAGGCTGGTCGAATATGGAGCACCCATGAGAAGCAGAGATTGCAGGATCTCTCTTGTTTTGTGGGATTTTTGGGATTTTAGGGTTTATGTAATGGGTATGGGATGTTGGCCCATGGATTTACCCATGTTTAAGCCTTTTTATAATGTATAAATAAGTAGCTAAGTGCAAGTGAGAAGGGTGCAGGTGTGTGGGAGTGGCTATGTGCACAATATGTTGTAAAGAGTAGATCTAGTTGGCTTCGTGAAAGTATCTGTAAAGTCCTAGCTGAGTGTAGGTGATCGTAAGCAGATTTGTGTAGACAGATTGCAGAAGGATCTGTGCCTTGAACTAATTTTGAAGAAGGTGGATCTAGTGCGCTGTGCACAAATCACCTATCTAGTGTGAAGTTAGCTCTATGGCTCTGTGCCTATAAGAAGATTGGAGGAGACTAATAAAGAAGAAGAAGAGTTGGTGAATGTAGCCCCACACTGGGGTGAACCACATATATCCTATGTTGATGTGCTTTGTGCGATGTTGTTTATTTGTTAGTGCATTGATCTTTATGTATATTAAATAGATGTATGGATTCTTAGTGCTCTATTGATGATAAATGAATGATATATCTGATACAATACTATGTGATAAGTGGTGAAAATTACTTCATCTTGGTTGCTACTACGTTGTTTTGTATCTAGTGTTTAATCTACGATGTGAATGGATTTATGAAATAATTCATGTTATTGGATAAATGCTCTATTAAGTGTTGTAATCACAGATCTGTGTCCCAACTAGGTTGTAGACACCTGATTCCTACACCCCCCTACTTCTACCTTGGGTGAGACTTCATCTGCTTCATAGGTGTTGTTGAAAGGGCTAATAGTTAGGGTTTTGTTGGTGCGTTGTTGAAGCATTGAACCCTGGGTCTGCCCCTGTGCCAAAAAATTTCTCCTCCTTCCCGATTTCTGAATTGACGAATACTTTGGGAGCAATCTACGGTCCATGTTCCCCTCGCGATCAACGAATATGATCTCTTACCTGAACTCGGACTTCGTGAGTTCATGTCTCAGGTGTTCCCTTCTGGACTTTCCCAAATTGCACGAATCTCTGCCATGTGTCCTTTAGATCCAACGGTCTAGAATCAAATCCCTCTTCATGACTTCATGAAGACCTTTGGTTTCTCCTAGCAAATCTTACGAAGTTCCTTCTCCCGAACCTCTCGATCTTCCACCACCTATCCTCTCCTTTATGATGGATGATTTCTCCGTCTTTGGGACTTTGGCAAGTCCTCAAATTCTTTGCACACTTAGCACAAATTCCCCTTTCAAGACTTAGAATGTTCTTGAAACTCATTTTGCACCCCTTGCAGAGTTCTGTACAGACTTCCTTCTGTGACTTTGTTCAACTTGAAAACCTTCCAAGGTTCTCAGTTGCTGGCATCCTTTTGTGGAATTCTTCTCTCCCTCTTGCCAGTCTCTCACTCTGCTTCTTGAGCTTGTAAGGTGAACTTACACCACCTTAGGCACATTCCTTGCACTTGGCTCAGTTCTTCAACGAACTCTCCCTTATTCTTATGGAAAGGTTTAAGGCATCTCCTTTCCTTTTTCGATGCACTTCTTGCAAAGCCTTCCTTCATCAGAATGTTCAACAATTATGGGATTCTCCAACACCTCCAATCATGTTGTTTCTATCCACACTCGCACTAACTCCATGCCCTCCTGGTAGAGTGTTTCAGAGTGTTCAGTAACTTTGAACTATGTTTTCTCTCCCACAATCTTTCTTTCCAAGGTACCTAACCACCTTGAAATTTCTCCCTAAGTCTGTGAATTAATATGGTATGCCCTCCTACCAGTTTCTCTTCTGATTCCACTGAGTTCAGACACACAGTCCTTGATTCAGATTACAGAGCTTCCTCTATCTGTCGTGCACTCCTTTCACTTAGCCTAGAGAACCAGACATAACTCAACACACTCGTGGATAGAAAAATGTATCTCTATCCCTGCAGACGATTTCTAACATTCATCTACAATTAAAAAACATGTAAAATACATTCACAACACAAAATCTATTACACATAAATGTAAAACAGGAAAAACTGTCATTTTCTATTAATGGTGGAATGCCAAATTACAATGGTGGAGTTCGAGATACAACTGAGTCTTGGATCTCTGTATCTCTCTCCTATCTCCTATGTATTTTCCTATGACCAGAATCATCTCTCTTCTACTTAGCAACAATACATCAATTTGTACAAGAGGGGCTCAATGAGCTTCCCTCGCAAGCTAAACTAGTGGTGTCAAATCACCATTCCTAATTCCTATCAAAAGGGAAAATTACAATGATGACAATTCTGCTCCAAATTACATGCAGATCCATTTCGCCGTCAACCTATTAATGGTGACCTTATCTCTAGAATGTGTGAAGACATATATTTATCCTTCCATCTTTTCTTCATTAAATGCCTGGATCTCGCCTTGGATTCTTAAGGAAAAATGAAAGGGCAACACCTCTCCTCCCTTGAATGCACATCACACGTGTTAATGAGATGGCATGTGCTAAGGTGGAGCGATGCTCCTGTATCATACTCCAAAGCTATGAAAATCATGATCTATTGCTCATGAGATTTCCAGCATGGATGAAATCCACCAAGATCCCAAACTTTCTCTTGGAGATGTCTCTCAGCTCCTCTACTTTGCTACATCATCCTTGCTGCTCATATAGGCTCCTTTATGTCCAACTTCCTCATGATGACCACTTCTGTTGCTGACCTTAACATCGGCTCCTTGATATATTCAACCACCTCGTACATCTGCTCCATCGGCTGGCTCTTCTGCTGTAGACTATATTGCCACATTTCTCCCTTGCCTCGGGGTAAATTGTATTGATTCCCCAAGTTACCCTTTCCATATTTAGTGGCCTTGTCTCACAACTCTGCTACAAATTCCACTTCTGTAGTCTTATCATCACTTTGTTGCCACTTGGTTTCCTCTCTTGACATATTGACTCTAGTCAATTTCTCGACTGGTTCCCTTCCATCTTCCACCAACAGTCCCTAATGATGATGCATTTCTTTTGGCATGGCTATCTCCTGGCAACCATATTTTGGTTCTGGATTGTCCAACCAATCCTCCAGTGCCTTCAAATCAAATTCCCACTGAGTGAGCAACTTAACTGAGCATTCTCCTTCTGTTGGGATAGATTTCAGTATCTGTTCCTCCTCCTTCATGACCGTCTCAACTTGTTGTCCTCCTGCTGCCTCTACAACTTCTATGATAGACTCTCTTCGACCGCTTGGTAGGAATATGTTAACTCCTCCAATGATCAAAACAATCCTTTGATCCTCCTTCTTTGTGGCAATTTTTTTTAACTTCTCATCATCTTCATTCATGCGGCTCACAGTTATGCACGAATATCCAAACGAGTGAGTTTTCTCTCTTGCCTCCTCTTCATCTACCAGTGAACTCTCAGCTGATCTCATCTCTTCTCCCTTGCCCACCTAGCAATCTGGGATGTCTCCTCTACCCACCTAGAAGTTTATGAGATCCATCAACCCCATCTCATTGCCCACCTAGAAATCTACAAGAGCCTTGCCAAATCTCTTTCCCTTATGACTGAGGGCTTCAATGTGCCTCAACCACCTTTTTAACCTATGTTTCTTCCTCCTGGATAACAAATTCTGAACATGCCACTTGACTGTTCTCTTCAAAGGCCATTTGTACCTCCATCGCACCTTCATCTCTTACTGCATCTTGAATGCAATCTTCTCCATATGGACTCTGATTTCTCGAAGTTCCTGGTCTATCTCTACTTTTCTCTTCTATGTGAAGACTTCCCCCTGACCGTGCCCATAGCTTCCAATGACCATCTTGTTTCATCTTCATCCCACTTGGCTGTTTACCATTTGTCGCACACCTTGCAATAGTTCTTACAGAGCATCACTCCATGCCCCCTTTGCCTATGATTTGTAGACAACACAATCTTTGATACCACTCTTGACATCAACCTCCCGGTCTAGGATCATTTGATGTGCTGAGTTAGAGTGACTCTTTAGATTCCTTCTTGGAACTCGAATCTTCTATCACATATCCTCCTTTTTCCTAGCGCAGGTTATGTGGCATCCGCGAACCCTCTCCTCATCGCTTTCAAATTTCAACATCGATAGCACTAGCTCTCTATGCTAGGATCCCTCCTTGATGTGACCATGAACTATGGCCGTGGGCCAGATTCCTCCATGACCCCATGCTTCGAGACTTTCACGAGAAACTTTCTCCTCCTTCCCGATTTCTGAATCAACGAATACTTTAGGACCAATCTACGATCCATGTTCCCCTCGTGATCAATAGATGTGATATCTTATGCAAACTCAGACTTTGTGAGTTACTGTCTCGGGTGTTCCTTTATGGAATTTCCTAAACTGCGTGGATCTCTACCGCATGTCCTATAGATCCAACGATCCAGAATGAAATCTCTCTTCATGAATTTGCGAATACCTTTGGTTGCTCCCGACAAACCTTATGAAGGGTCTTCTCCCAAACCTCTCAATATTCTGCCACCTATCCTCTCCTCGATGATGGATGATTTCTCCATCTTTGGTACTTTGGAAATTCCTCGACTTCTTTGCACACTTAATACAAATTCCCCTTTTGAGACTTAGACCATTCTCGAAACTCCTTTTGCACCCCTTGCAGAGTTCTCCATAGACTTCCTTCTGTGACTTTGCTCGGCTTGAAAACCTTCCAAGGTTCTCAATTTCTGATGTCCTTTAGTGGAATTCTTCTCGCCCTCCTGGAAGTCTCTCGTTTTGCTTCCTGATCTTGTAAGGTGAAATTACACTACCTTAGGTGCACTCCTTGCGCTTGGCTCAGCTCTTCGATGACCTCTCCCTTATTCATATGGAAAGGTTTAATGCACCTCCTTTCCTTTCTTGATGCACTTCTTGCAAAGCCTTCCTTCACCAAAATGTTCAACAATTCTGGGATTCTCCAACACCTCCATCTGTGTTGTTTCTATGCACACTCATACTAACTCAATGCCCTCCTGGCAGAGTGTTTCATAGTGTTCAGTAACTCTGAACTGTGTTTTCTCTCGCACAATATTTCTTTCCAAGGTACCTAACCACCTTGAAATTTCTCCCTAAGTCTGTGAATTAATCTGGTATGCCCTCCTAATAGTTTCTCTTCTGATTCCACTAAGTTCAGACACACACTCCTTGCGTTGTCTTACAAAGTTTCCTCTCTCTATCGTGCACTCCTTGCACTTAGCCTAGAGAACCAAACCTAACTCAACACACTTGCAGATAGAAAACTGTATCTCTATCCTTGCAGATGATTTCTAACATTCATCTACAATTCAAAAACATGTAAAATACATTCACAACATAAAATCCATTACACATAAATGTAATACAGGAAAAACTGTCATTTTCTATTAATGGTGGAATGCCAAATTACAATGGTGGAGTTTGAGATACAACTGAGTCTCGTCTCTCTGTATCTCTCTCCTATATTCTATGAATTTTCCTACGACCTAACTCGTCTCTCTTGTACTTAGCAACAATACATCAATTTGTACAAGAGGGGCTCAATGAGCTTCCCTCACAAGCTAAACTAGTGGTGTCAAATCACCATTCCTAATGCCTATCAAAAGGGAAAGATAAAATGATGGAAATATGCTCCAAATCATATGTAGATCCATTCTGTCATTAGCCTATTAATGGCGACCTTATCTCCATCTTGTGAGAAGGCATATCTTTCTCCTTCCATATTGTCTTCTTTAAATGCTTGGATCTCGCCTTGGATTCTCTAGGAAAATTGAGAGGGCGACGACTCTCCTCCCTTGAATGTGCATCACACATGTTAATGAGCTGGCATGTGCTGAGGTGGAGCGATGCTCCTGCATCAGGAAAGTAGGGTGATATCCCTGCTCTACTTATCTTGGTGTTTTCTATACTACTTTGACTACTATGTATATGGGGGTCTCAAAGGTGCCATCCCTCCCTGAGAGGTAACACTTCTTGAGGATTAAGACTTAGTTACCTTACCCTTATTTGTGATCAGACCTTCAATTTTTTTCTTGGTCACCGAGTTTTAGGTGGTAACCTGAGTGGATTATCCTAGGTATCTACAGAGGTGACTACAGGTGCAAATTTCCTGCAGTACTTGGGGAAAATGTTCAATCCATGTTTTAGCTCCCCTGAAGGGTGCCCACATTAATAAAGGGTACTTTCACTAGTCATGGATGTTACATGAGGGTTATTGTAACTATTCCTCTCACCTTTTATATCCAATCATTTTGGGACTTGACATCCCCTAGAGGCTTGGTTTTTAGAAATCCCTCTGATTCATTGGTTTGATTGATATTAGACTAGATTTATTAGGAGTTTTCTCTTTGGTTCAAAGTATACGTCAGCCTTAGGTTGATTTTTCTTTTGGTTTTCACACATATCATTCACCATGGCTGAAAAACCGTGTGAGTGGTCCCATAAAAAATGAGGACTTGCACCTATCACATAGGTACACTCATCTCTTAAGTGGCATGAGATAGGTGACCGAGAACTTGAAGAGAATGAAAAATGGTTTGAGGAGAGAGATTCCTTTGAAGTTGAAGTGGTTGAAGAGAGTCTTCCACCTCATTTTAACCCTCCTTTGACTGGTCCTAATGAACCTATACTTGTCTAGGTTAGGGAGATTTTCAATGAGCTATTTTATTTGTTTAGTGATCCTCACATCATGTCATTCCAAATGGTTTCATCTAGTGTGGTTGGGCATTCAATACCATAAAAAAGAATTATAGGGGGAATTCTAGTTATGTCTTCCTTGATGTCCCTTAGTTCCATCATACCTAGACCTTCTTCTCCCATTTCTACAGGTGTCTCCATTTGGGGGATGTTGCCCATGTATACTTTTATCTCTATAAGTGTACCTAGCATTCCTACACCCATCCCATTTGTTGCAATGCCTACATATGGATTCTCTTCAAGTGGGGGGCCAAGCCTTGGTTTCAACATAGGAGGGGGAATTCCTTCCTCCTCCACCATTCCTATAAGCATCTTGGTAATGTCAATTGTTGGTTTTCCTTTCGGTTGGAATATACCTAGTGGGTTTGGAATTGTTCCTAGTCAATATGGGCGATTTAATATCCCATGGGGTAGCACATAATTTCTTGGGAGATATATTCCTTCCACACATACCACTGTTCCTATGGGCATAACCCTTGGGGAAAAATTGGCAAAATGGGGCAGTTATCCTTTCATTCATACATTCGATCCCTGGGGGTATTTCCCCAGGGCTAGTTTTGGTTTGGGAGGTAATTTTCCTTTAGGTTACATGTCCACTCCTAGAGGTAATAATTTGGAAGGTATGTACAATACTGGAAGTAGTAATTTTTAGGGGATTCCTTTCATCCTAGAGGAAAATCTTATATGGGGCATGTACAGTCTCGTGAGAATTCACAATCCTGGGAGTGCCTCTTTCCATGGGGGAAATAACCATTATGAAACACCAAATCCCTTTGAAAACATCCACATGGGGGGACATAAAGGTTCATATGGGTCTCAATACACTCCATCCTCTTCCTAGTATTCATTTTTCCATACATTTTTTCCTTTATTGACGATGTTAGACTTTCCCAATTTGTTTCATTTGAAAAATGACCCCATCCTCCATGACCCATTATGGCTGGCCATACCTATGAATTTACCATCAGACATCCCTAATTTTTATAGAAATCCAGGAGAAGAACCATCCATGCACATTATGACCTATCATTTGTGGTGTTCATCCAACTATTTGATGGATGATGGTATACAATTTCATCTTTTCCAATAATACCTGACTGAAAGTGTTGTTGAATGGTACATAGAACTAATGGGTGATTCTTTATATAGTTTCAATAACTTGTATTTTACGTTTTTGACAAATTTCTAGTTTCCCATATGATATGATATAGGAACAAAGCCGTTTACATATTTAAGTCAAAATAATTCCACTCAAATATCTAACCATATTCATGAGTGGAGATGATGATGCATGATGATCAAAACTGAAATTCTTGACTGAATATTTATGGATTTCTTTACAAAATATATCATACCAGCTATTTATAAAAATGTTTCCATAGTAGGATGATTACTGAAGAGCAGGCCATCTTACATGTCCAACACTTAGATATGATATACTCTCAATATGGCACCCTATACAATATTATATCATAGGATCCTAAGTCGTCAATAGATTTGAGTAAGCCAATCCCAAGATTCCATGTGAATGTCATGGTGGGTTATGTTTCCAATGCCTCTGTGGTCTAGTTGGTTGATTGATTGGGTCAAATGAGTATTTCTTCAAACCCATCGTCTATTGTGCATATTGATCAAATTGTCTAGGTCCCCAATCATACCTTCGAGGTGAAATCAATGCAATACACACAATCAAAGAATCCTCAACAACTTGGAGGAAAGGAGAAGAATAAAAAGAAAAATAATAATATTGAGCATGAGACTGATTAGACCTAAAATAGTTCATGGGGAGGCACAAAGGAGAATAAAGGAGTTGGTTCTCGTGCATGATCTATGGGGAGGACCATCCTACTCACCAGTTTCCTAAGAGGGATTATATTCACTAATACTTAGCACAATCAAAGGCCTCCCAACAACTTACTATCTTAACCCATCCTTTGCCCCCAAGCCTAAAAAATGGTTGCATCGAATCCATCCCCTCCATTAGGGGGCATGGAAGGTACTTCTTAGTATGAGGGATCATCCTCAAATGAAAAAATATTCATGTGTGATTAGATGATCAATATACAAACTCAAGATCAAAATTATGACACTCCTGAGATTACTCCTCCCATGTAGGAGCCAACCTCCTCTTCCCAGCCTGGTGGATCTCTCAAGATAAATAAGCCATCCTTTGAGACCTTTCTTCTCCCCTTGAAAGGTGTTTTTCGACACATGATGCATAATCCAAATGCATGGGCTGCTCAGAACTATAATATGGTGGAAGACTTCACCCAAGAACCAAGTGTCATGTCTTATTTATAAGTCCTCCAAAGATGCCCCTTACATCATAAATATTCATTATCAACGATAGGTGAGGTTGATCCCTTGGATTTGAGCATAATTACCTTTGATTAAGAACAATTTCATCATATTATTTCCCTCCAAAACACTTTTCATAATAAAGAGAGAGTAAATGGAAAAAAACATCCTTCACACTGTGGTTGATGAAGGAGCCTCAAATTGCATTATGTCAATCTCCTATTGGAAATATCTTGGATCTCCAAAACTTAAAATGTGTAACACCATGTTAAAATCCTTTGACAGGCACATGTTTCAGCCTCACAGTATTATCACTACATTTCCCATTGATATAGGTAGTAAGTATTTCTTTGTTGCAGTAGAGGTAGTTGATGCATCACTTGAGTATAATATGCTACTTGAGCATGCTTGGTTTTATGATATGAAACCAATCATGTCATCAATATTTCAATTGTTAAATTTCCCTCATCAGGGGAAAATAGTTACGATCAATAAAATTGTGTTTTGTACCTTGGACCTTGGACCCAATGTTGATTCTAACATACCCTTTATTGGAGATTCCTAGAGTTCTTAAATGAGTGTTGGTGTGGGGATGTTCAGAGACTCTTCGTTGATGGGAAAATTCCTCCTTCCACCACCTCCTTGTATGATTTTTTCTCCAATCAATGTGATCTCTTCATTTACTAGTGGATCCCTTGAGTCTTTCAATCCTTGGATGGTTCCTCGTCTTGAGAAAGTTGAGTCTCGCAGAACGAGTATTCCTATCACAATGGTTGATATTTCCTCCCCAATTATATCATTAGAATTAGATTACAATGATCAACACCTCCATCCTCATATGGAGTGTGATAAGACTACTTTTCCCACATGGGTTGTCGACTCTCCAATTTCACATGATTTCCTCGACATTGAGTTTCCTTATAATGAGGGAATATTAGATGTTATGGATTTCATAGATGAGACTAAGGATGAGGTGATGCATGAATCATATTTTCCTGATTTGAAATTGATTAGAGTTAGGATGAAGAGTATCGATTTGCGATTGGGGGCATTTGTTGGGGCATTCATTTGACCTCCTAGTATTGATCATTTTCCACTTTGGTTATATTTTTTGGAACTTTCCACCAATTTATCTGCTCCCCTTTCCATCAAAGACTTGAATTTTGTGCCTCCTTCATGTCTTGATGGTCATCATCATGGAGTTTTCCTAGCTCATGAGACCACTCATAATGAGTATTTTCAACCATAAAAAATATTTACTATGTGGAATGACACCAATATGGTGTGCCATATGATGCTGACATCAATGCATGAGTTCCTCGATGATGATCAATATCCTTGGATAGATCCTAGAAATGGGATATTAAATGCATAGACATATCCTATGTAGTTTGTTATACATACTGTACATTTACCATGTGCGGAGTGGTGTGTTTTTCCTTTTTGTGTGTGGGTTTGTTAGATTTTTTACTTATCATGTTGGTGGTTTGATTCACATTTGTTAGTTATATCTCTTAGACCCTCATCATAGGCACACCCATGGTGAGACCATGAGGTTAGCATAATGTGCATCTATTAGTTTTTGTGTTTGTGTTAAACCAATGTATGTGTTACCATTAAAACATTTCAAAGAATGTATGTACATACACATGGATTTCAATCGTATCATCACAAATATGTAGGTAAAAGACGAAAAAAGTATCTATACTTGGGTGCACAAAAAAACACTTTTCACACTCATTCCATGTAAGTGGGGGAGCTTTTTTGCTTGCCTTTATGTGATTTTTGTCTAATTTTTACCCAAGAATCTATATTTGGCCTGTTGACAGGACTCATGGGACATGTTTTCACGAGCATGGATACATAGACAAAACACAAGGCATGAATTTCAAGATGGCGTACAGGGATAGGTTTTTCCTTGCAATCATGATTTTCATTATTAGCCATCCATTCTGTCGATATCATTCCTTAGGTATGATCCTGTTAGGTTGTAACATTTTCCATTCCCTTTTACACTTTGTACCTTTTATGGTAGGGCCTACCCTTCATGGGTGCTCTAGTTAGAACCTTGATTTCCATTTGGTACCCATGCTACTATTTCCCGTAGGTCTGGGAACCCTCCTATAGACCCACCGTGACTTAGAGTTGAGCCTCATTCCTCTCTCTTCACCTATATTCTAGCCATATACTGAGGATATTTCACATTATTCTATGTTACTCTATGATCACTTATGCATTTGTTGCTCATGCCATTCTACTTGCTTCTACGCTACTATTTTCCTTAATCATGCTTACTTCCATTATAGTTACACTTGACCACTCTCCACTTGCATTATTTGGCCTCCATTTTGTGATCATATACTCATGGAGAGAACCGATGTTAAGATTGGACCTCACTTGCTAGTACTAGTTTTCCTTCATGTTTCTTAAGTCTGTTCCATGTGCTTGGAATATAGAAGCATGTTGTTAAGCCACTCATTCTCTCTATACAAGCTTACTTTTAACTTTTTTTTGTGCTCATTAAACTATGACAAAGACACATGATGATATTACTTTTAACTCTTTTTCGTGCTACCTAAACCATGAAAAATAAACCTCATGAGTATACTTTTAAATCTTTATCAGGATCATAAAAATTGAATGAAAAAGACACTACCAAGAACATTTTTATCTCTCTTTCACTCTCATTAAAACCATGAAGGAGACACTAAAAAAAAATGTGTGGGGTGGGGGTTTACCAATGATATGTATTTATAAAAGTGGCAACGTCAGTCATGTAACCCTTGAACATGGCACCTATTTGTGTCATTATCTTACAATTGGGTTATAACTTTCCTAAGAGCCATATACCATAAATATGAGTCACATATACTCCTCCAACTAGTTACTCTTCTAGTCATTATGGAGAGTGTTTCAATGCCTCCGAAATTGTTACACTATATTAGTAGTGTTATTGAGTCTTTCTTCCAAGACATCATTATGTCATGCTATATGTTCAAGGGATGTTAAAACTGAGTAAACCATTTATGTCCTGTTGACCATCTTTGTCGACCATCCTTGTGTTAGTTGTAATTGGTGATTCTATCTCTTCACATGATTCATCTCTTAATGTATTTTTTGTGTCAATTGATGGGGGATACATTAAGGCCCTCCTTCGATGAATATATTCCTATCGACTTCAACACATTATCTAGGAGAGGGATCTTGAAACTATCTAGTACCTTGGAGCTTGCAGTCCTCAGTGGTAGGTTTCCTCTCAATTGATAGTGGGTTTATATCATTGACTCCCAATTGATTGATTCTCTATGTTTTAAACATTATATACTCTATTCACACTCACTACATTGTACTAGGTACCTTGGTGTAAATTTTCATCATTGGTTGGTCCCCTCATGTCTGTTAATAGTATACCTCAATGATTGGTAATTAGAAGGCTTCTACCATGCTCAACATTATCTCATCTATTCACATGTTGTATATTTGTAACCTTAGGATTTGGGATGAAGACCTTGGGTTTGGTGCTACCTCACTCATTCCTACTACCCGTACCAAGTTGCGATGGAATATATCACTACAATATGAGTACTTTGAAGACTATGGGGGAACTCTCCTTGGTTCATGATGTCTTCCTTATGTATACTGTAACATAGATCCACATTGTATTTTCTCGTGTCTATGATATATTTGATGACATGGATTCACCATGCAGTGTAAGGTCTGCCCATATAGTGCCTTATAAAACATAAATTTAGATATATAAATTCTATCATAATTTCTTCTTTATTCACTATTCAACATAATAACAATGTTCAGTAGAATTAAAAATGAATCGGCATAATAATAATGAACAGTATAACAATAATGGACAACATCATAATAATGATGATAATAAAACGTATCTACCTCAAACTGATGTTGTATTGAAGCTTTGCCCAAATTGATTAACCTCCTAGCCAGCTAGGAACAACCTATCAGTCTCCCTAGCCCCAGGATTCCTTAGGGTTTCCTGGCCCTCGAGCCCAAAATTCCTAGCAACATGTGCCCCCTGTGAGACTCCTCAAGCCAGCTGAAGCAAAAAACAAATGCAGAACAGATACATAGTCCCAAACTGCTTTCTCCCTTCTCAAAATTTTCTCACCTTCCCTAATATGAAAATGTTACTCAACCCAAAAATCTCCCCCTTCCCGAGTCCTCTCCCTTTCCTTATCTCCTTCTCCTCCTTTATCCAACTGCCTTATCCCCCCATTAAACCTCAACCACCTCATCCCCCCATATAAATGGGTCCATCTACCGATACAATTATATTATAAATTAATTCTTAAAAAAAAAATCTAAATTAATAATTTATTAAACTAATATTTATTAAACAAATATTTAATCATGATAATTAAACAATTAATTAGGGTTGTTACATACAACCACCCTTCAAGAAACTTCGTCCTAAAGTTAAAGTAATTTATAATACAAGGGAAATGACACATGGTTCACACATTCATATCCAATAAACAACATTATCAATAAGTAAGCTAAAAAAAACTCATACATACTAGTGTAAATGTGCAAGAAATGGATGTGTAGCTGGCACATACAAGTCTTGTGCATGTACTAATGACAATAACTATCACATCTATAGTAATTATTGTATGCATTCATTCCAATCAACAAGAATATTCATTTTATAAAAGATAATAAACCAATTAAATGTTTGTGAAATCTCTTAATTACAATAATCTAGCTCTACAACGTTTATTTAGATAATTGTAGTTCACTTAAGTAATTATGAATATACATATATACATATTTTATATTCAGAAGGGAAAACAATAAATTCCACCATAAGGAAAATCTCCAAACACTCCCAACTATTTCTATTCATCCTTCCTCCCTAACTTACTTCCATCTTCCATTCCTATCCTTCCCCTGTTGGACTATCTTGGAGCGTCAACTATATTGAACTAACTCCAAATAGAACCCGCAAGCGAAAGTGTCACTATCCTAACCAAGCTTCCCCAACAGGCAACTGGCAGTCATCATCACATGTCTAGGGGAGCATGAACTAACACCGTCCTCCCATGACTCTAGGTTTTAGAGGATACACGGTGGGAAATGCCTCCACTCCTCCTAATAGGACTAGGGTCCAGACCCTACCATGGAATATACAGTGGCACTATGTTGCTGGGAATTTTTTCATCGTTTATTCAACTTTTGGGCAATCTCACCAGATGAAAACCTACACTGGTCCACATATCATAGCAGTGCATTCGTACCAATATAATTTCATATACAAATATTCATACCATATTGTTTCTCAATCGCTGGTCATGACATCCACTTTTATTACCATTATCCCTTGGCTATTTCATAGCCCATTGACCTACAAATTAGTCTATAACAAAAACTCATACATATCTATGCATTATCATCATGTAAATGCATTTGACCATAATCTCAATTCGGTATCCACGTACCAACAACTTTAAATGTCAAAATTTTCAAGTTAGAAATAGATCTCATAATATCCCCATAATTCACTTAACGTTACCCGTTCATAGAATTGTCATTTACATAATAGATTTCATCATATCCATCGTCATTCACATAACGTTAAACATTCATAGAATTTACATTCACATAATAGATCACATCATATCCATCATCATTCAAATAACATTTAAACATTCATAAAGGTTCATACGTCTTAGAAGTTCAAGTGTATCACTAATAGTTTCACCGTGAATAGAAAATAAAGGTGATTAGGCCTTAGGTAATCCTAGCTATCTAAGTCAAAAGGTGGTGTTACATACGCCCAACCTTCGAGAAACATATTCTCGAGGTGGTCAAAAAAGTGAGGAATAATCTCGTCGTAAGGTCTTTGCATCCTCCCAAGTAGTTAATCATGTGCTATACTAGTCCTACTAGACCTTCACTTGTTTAGATATGTGTTGAGTCTATTCATACATTAATTAGATACCCTTATTTAGCATACCTCCATTGTGTTCAAACTCAAATTTCATTAGCACTTGTGATTTAGTTAATGTTAAGACACACTTCTCTTATAGGGTTATCCTCCCCAAGGTCCATGCAGGATTCTGATATTTAAAGTATATCATGTTGGTTTGATTACCAATGAAAATCCTAACTCTTTATTAGTTTTCTTGTCAAGTGATTTTTGCATTGAGATTTATATAAATCTCATTAAGTCATGCATATATTCCCACCTAGAATATCTTGATAATTATAACTTATTACTATTAACTTTGATTATCACTCTAACTCGAGTGATACAACACATATTCCATCACAAAAGTTTTCCATGCCTAGGAATATTGACTAAGACATTGTCATATGATCACTATGTGGAACAATCATTTTAAGGTTTCTTTGATCTCAATTATTAATTAGTTATCTTCTTGTTAGGTCATAAATATTATATCTTGACAAGGTAAATGTCAATTATATGATTCTCTTATCATAGTTTGGGTACACATGCTTTCTACCTACAAGAGTAATTTGACCAAGCTTTAGTGAGCACCCCCAAGTCAAGACTAAGTTTTCTACTAAGGTCCATTCCATGCTCTACAATTACTTGAATTTAAGGTTTTCTTTTCTCCTAAATGAACTTCACATGGCTCAACTTGTATATCCTCTATATCTACATGATACTTACCAACTCTGGTCTATAGCACTTTCCGAGTGCATCGCCAAGACCTTCCAAGTTCCTTCCTCTCACTAATAAATCATCATGTATTTTTATATGCCATTTATCTACTATCTTTTACTGTATGCTCTTACATCTTTCTTGACACATCATAGCTTATTACTTTCTTCTTCCATTTTTTTTTTATACTTATCATCCCCACTCCTACTTCCCTCTCATTAATCCACCCATATGTTAACTACTAATGTATTTCTTACTTATTCATATAATATTATTCTTATTATCCCCCATTATATATATATATATATATATCCCTCTTAAGTTATACCTTTATCACCTTTTAATTCCTTTGATATTACACCTTCTATTCCTCAAACAATGTACTTATTTACTATCTCCAAATGCTATTATTTATTTCATAACTCCAATTATATATAATTGTCCTAATATTTCATTACTATAACTATTATTTATTATCTATCGTATGTATTATTCTCGTTTTTGACCTATACATCTCTCACCTCCATATTACCATCATTATCACTCCTCTTTTGTTTGCAACCTATATACTCACATTATAATTTAATTACATAAACCCTTAACTGTTGTTATATTTTCATTCCTTTTGTTTTACTAGATCATTGTTATCCTATACTACCATATACTCATCATCATATCTCTTCATTATGATTTATTTATATACTTTTGCATTATCATAGATACACTACCACTGCTTTATCTTATGTGTACTTAATTGCACACCATCTCCTTGTGTAACTAACACATTACCCTTATCTATTATTATAACATAGACATTGTATACATTATAATATGTTTATGTAAATTATTTATTATTTCCTCAGTTCACTCCATAATTCCTATAAATAACTTATATTACACAATCCAACATATATGATTCACATTTGTCATTTTTTTTTTCTACCATACTACTATTATCCATATGCCATTCATACTTTACACACACACACTACTACTACTACTACTACTAACCTTTTCTGCTTCAGTATATGTTTTTATAACAATCATGTTATAATTATCAAATTTGTTCCATGTATTCTTATTTATTTACTTTCATTATCGTTGTTATGTTTCTTGTGTGGTGATAAGACATTATGATTTACAATAATAAATCATTACAATATATTTCTTTTTATGAAAATTATTGCATCAAACTCTTCTTGTATAATGTTTATTCAACTTTATGTATTATATACATAACACTTACACTCCATAATCATATAGTTTTTAAAGTTAACATCAATATAATTTTCTATATATATCTTTATGATGATTTGGATACAACTTTTTCGATGCTATCTATAATATTAGGATACCTAATCTTCTTCTACTACTCTTACCCATGTAGTAAGTACTTATCTTGTTCACTCTCTTAATACTCTTAGTATTAATTCATTACTTTATCTTACTACAATAATTGATTCATTAAACATCATTGTAGTATTATATATTCACACTCCTCTTTGCACTCAACATATGTTGTACGGCGTTCTCATATTTACTTACTATTTCACTTTGTTGCTTTCATTGTTTTAATTATTTATTTGTTACTCATATTACCATCTCATTATATCTCATATAGCTTACCA
The DNA here is from genome assembly GCA_009831015.1 of Picea engelmannii. NCBI lineage: Eukaryota > Viridiplantae > Streptophyta > Pinopsida > Pinales > Pinaceae > Picea > Picea engelmannii. The sequence continues at coordinate 201,017 of ML789640.1, forward strand.
TTATAATTTTTTTTTTTTTTTTAACCATATACGTATTGTCTTATTGCTTATTATTTGTACACTAATGATCTTGTAGAATCAAGACAATGATCATTATTCTACACTAATATACAATGTAACTAACAATATTTGTTATTCTAAGTGTACATATTTATAATATTTAACATGATTATGTTATTGACAAACTCTTTTAGACTACCAATTATCACTAGAACCTTTAACCTTAACATATATTTCATATATAGCATCTTTCTACTTCAATATTATGTGTCTTGATATGTCTTCATTTTTTTTTTCGTATTCAATGTTACCTATATTTTATGTAATTTCATACACTATCTATTTATTATTCTACCCATAATACATCACACATTATATTTATCACCCAATTTATATATACATTACTCTTATTTCATCTTTATTGTCAAATTCTTATTTATATCACTCATTTATTACTTTCCTCACCTCACATATTAATGAATACACATATATATATCTTGAGTAAACACTTAAATTGTTATCTATAATATCGTATATTACATTAAATACTTTTATCTTAATTAACTATTATTACTACCTAGACTTTAGATATAACACTCTTATATATATTTTATAACCCTTTTCTAATATTTGAAAATAAATAATATAAAATATATTTTGATTTTACATAAAATTACTAATCATCATCATAAATATATCTTGTTACACTGAAAGGGTACACTTATTGACAATGGGCACAATTAATGATCTTTTAACTTTATTTAACCTTAAAGCTTAATTTGATGGCTATGCATTGAAGATGCTAGCATATTCTTAATCGTCCTCCAAAATCAATGGGTCAGATTTATTGTTCATAACTTTCTTGCATTTATCAAGGCATCTGTTAACATGTTTACTTTTTGACATTTACCTAATCACATTAAAAAATTACTGTAAGGATATATAATTGCCATGTTTAAATGATTAAGTAGAATTAAACAATACATCAAAATGTTTCATATTACCACAGAGAGATTATGAATTACCACAAACATTTTATAAACTTTAATAATAATATTTTTTTTTTCTTTATAAACTCACATATATTATAACAATAAATTGAATTTTATATATATATATATATATATATATATATATATATATATATATATATATATATATATTAATATTAATATTAATATTGATATTTATCCATATATAAAATATAAAACCTTTTATTTTTTTTAATTCTTGTATATATGAAAATATAAAATATAATTTATTTATATATAAAGTTTATACCTATAAATTTATACGTGAAATAAAATAATAACAAAAATTTAAAATAAATAAAAGTAAATAAATAAAATTAAATGGACGGTGGCAAGTGCGACCGGGCATGAGGCCCACGTGCCTGCCTCTCCCATTCTGGTCATTAAAAAAAACATACTTGAACCCTACCCCGGATTGCGCTCACGGTCACAATCTATTGTTCTTCCTCGCCTGTCCTCTCATCCTCTGCAACAATGGTCTGAGTTTCCTTTTTTTTTATCAAGTCCATGGGCGCGACCTTGGCTCCATGGACAACTTCCTAGAGGGCACAACCATGACGGCGAGGCCGACCTGCCCTTTGAAATTGTTGCTACGACGGGTTGGTGTGGTCGCATTGTCTGAAAGACAAACCCTTTTCTCCTTTTTTTTTTTAACTTCCTTCTCTCCATGTCTCGGCTCGTCTACGCGTGGAGGTAGATCAACTCAGCGGAGGGTGAGGTTTTGAAGGTGGCTGAGGGTTTCTTGGGTCGGCGACTCAGGTATCGCTCCACCTCATATGTGAGGCCCTTGGTTCTATACCTCGCCCTTTTTTTTTTTTTTTTTTT
>ML789640.1:220088-233242 GCA_009831015.1 Picea engelmannii
CCCTAGATGTGTTCTAGGGCCCCTGGATGTGTTCCAGGGAATCCTTGCTTAGTGCTTGGATTGATCCTTGGATGTGTTCCTTGGTGGTTGATGATATAAGTCCCTATATGTGTTCTAGGGCCCCTGGATGTGTTCCAGGGAATCCTTTCTTAGTGCTTGGATTGATCCTTGGATGTGTTCCTTGGTGGTTGATGATATAAGACCCTAGATGTGTTCTAGGGCCCCTGGATGTGTTCCAGGGAATCCTTGCTTAACGCTTGGGTTGATCCTTGGTCTCTGACCTTGGTGTATAAGACCTCATGAAAAGTCCTGGGGCTACTTGATTCTAAACCAAGTACTTGATGGTACATGCCCTTCCTTGAAGAAGGACATAACCACAAGAGGGTTAAGTCCCATATGCAATGATGATAAAGTAATAGGTTCACCATATGATTTGAAGGAATGAGTAATGCCACCTTGCAAACCCCCCTTGGAAAATTGTTTTGGGTTTTGTTGATTTATTTAGGGGTTATGTTTTAAAGTTAAACATTAAATAATTGTCACATGTTTAAATTTCTAATTTAAACATGTGACTCTTTAATGTAACTTAACTTGCCCTAACCTTGCCCTAAAATTTCCCTAACCTTGCCCTAACCTTGCCCTAACTACTATTTAAAGAACCCCCCTCCTACACCTAATACACACATCATTCTCTAGTGCAAACGTTGGTCTCTCTATCTCTAGCTGCGGCCCTCTCCTGCTAATATGATCTATATGCAACCCTCCTCTGTTGATGCTTCCTAGCTGCGGCCCTTTACTGAGAGTTAGAGATATCCTTGTTGCAGCCCTTAGCTGAGAGTGGAACCTCTCTAAGTTAGCAGCCTCAGTCCTGTGCTCTGCTGTTGGTGTTTGAAGTGAGATGCGGCCTCAGTCCATGTGCTTTGCTGCTGATGCTTGAAATGTGGTGCGGCCTCTTGCTTCACAGCTTTTGTAGTGGCCCCCTTGAGGTTTAGCCGCGGCCTCCCCTGATCTACTATACATACCAGCTATCGTGGGTGTCTTTTATGCTGTCGTCTCCTTGCTTTAAGCTACCGTGACTTTGCTGTGAGTTTCTGCTGTATAGTCTGGCTACAGTGTGTGTAACTGCATTCACCCTTGTGACTGCCGTGGCTATAGTTGATTCTGTCATGGGTGATCAGACTGTTGGTACTCCTATGCTGTCTGCTGTGTGACCCTTTAACTAGGGTAGTCTATGTGGGATATAACTTGCTAAACAACTCTGACATATCACTGCAAATCAAGGGGTTTACCTACAGTCCTGTGTGTATAGATCTGAGGGTTTCATTGGTAAAGTCTTTGGCTGGGAAGGGTTTGGGTCTTTTGTTTTATTCCAGTGACCCTTAAGCTTGGTGGCTTGCAAGTTCCTTCATTCCCTGGCTTATAGATCCCAGTAGATCCATGAACTGAATCTTATCTGAGCATATCACAAATGGTTCTAGGTCTCTTATGGTTATTGTTTCTCCTTCTGAGGTAAGGCTATTGTGACAGGTAAGTTTTGCTTCCTACTTATCTTCCTTTGATTTGAATCTGATCTGATTACATAAGTGTTTAATATGGTAAGCATTGTATAGATCTTAAGAGATGTTTATTGTGAAATGATTAGGCAGAGCTACTAACTCATCTCTTCAGATCTGGATGTTATCTTACTGTTACAGCTATCTAATTCTGTGTATAAACTGTCCTCCATAACTCCTTATTGTTTTAAGATAAGATCTAAGTATGTACCATACAACTTTATAGATTCATACCTATGCTCATCTTATTGCTTGTTAGATCTGAGCTATTGATTTTCAGTTATGAGTTATTTATAGATCTGATTTTTAGATCTGAGTTATAGATCTGGGTTATAGATCTGAGTTATAGATCTAGGTTTTTAAATCTGAGTTTTAGATCTGAGTTATAGATCTGGGTTTTTAGATCTGAGGTTTAGATCTGAGTATTATGGATCTAAGTTAATTTCCATATGTGTTCTGAGTTGTTTTCTTCAAGCTGTTAATATCTTGTATAGATCCATCTCATATATGCTTTACCTCTGATTAAACTCCATATCTAAGTTGTTTTTGGTTTTGAAATTTAAAAGAGTTCTCTATTTTGCAATTTTACCCATAATCTAACATTTCTTTTAATAAAATTATAGTCGTGGAATACATACAAAAAATCTATTGCACCCATAGCCATTTAGAGAACATATATATTGTTGTGCGAGCAATCACTTTGCACACATAATAATGATGTGTAGACAATCACTCTTCACACATAATTCTACTGCACGTGCAATCAATCTGATTGCACACACAGATTCTACCACCTTTGTGTGCATAGACTGCTTCACTGTGCGCACGATAATTTATACCTTGCCTTGGTATCTTCTAACCTTACCATATAATTTAGCTTAAAATGAAACAATTATAACTATCATGCCCACATACATCACAACATACATGAAAAGGAACTCATATATATATGCAATACTATTACACATAATTAACTACAATATTCATATGCAATTTCGTAGAGGAAAATAAACCCATTTAAATATATGAACACTAGAGAACATAGTAATTAAAAGAGCATGTGAAGGGAAGTCATATTTATTAAGAGCCACCAACTACGTGCAGGACTCAAATTTTCCTCCCATCCACAGACTCTATTGCTCATAATCTTTTAGAAACAGGTCACCCCTGAGCTGGGGCTTAAAATCCTCAGGGAAAAAGGGTTCCCTATGCCAAGCTATGGTACGATAATAAACATAATGATTGTTCCAAGGTTCCTAACTATTGCATCTATCCTACAATATCTCATTCCCCACATGCTTGTCCCACCCTAGGAAGTGTGCCCCTTCTCTGCTCAACATTCCTTTGGCTTCCCCACTTCCCTTCCAAGCTTCAACAACTAATCAAACATGAAGTCTCAGAACCCTGTATCTAATGCTGAGTGAACCAAGGAGAATTTCCATAAAAAAATATCACCTAGAGAGAATTCTCTCGGGCCTGACAACCCACTTATTCAACAAAACAAATCTCTTACCTGGAGAGAAATACTCACGGGCCTGACAACCCGCTTCTTCACTCAATTCCTCCTGTCAATAGATGGAAAAAAACCCCTTTACAAATAGTGATGGAAGTCTCAAGTATAGGTCACAGACAAATATGGTTGGTCAGTTGGAGTTCAGATGGTAGCCAAGATGGAGTCACAATACCCCCCAAAATATACTAAGGCTCAATAATATATTTGCATGGTCATAAGTAGACACTTGTCACCTCCAAGACTAGATTTTGACACCTGTCACCTTAAGAACTAGATTTTATCCATTTGGTGACTCTTTTTTATCCCTTGGAAACTTAGGATAAATAAATATCCATAAATTAAAATTTTAGAAATATTAATAAAATATTCCCTTGACTTAAGCTCCCCTTTTTCCATTTTCCTTGGATTTTAGACCCCCATCTCTTTTCATATGAGTTGAGTCTGTGCACAATGATGTGATTATATTAAAAAATTGAGGGTGACTTCATTTACATTACAGGTGCACTAGCCTTTGGAATCCAAGCTCGCCAACCTCAAAACACAAACATATATACAAAGGCTCTTTGGCCCCAAAATCGTGCACTTCATCCAGTGTGTAAAAATTTGGGATGTGTGCACTCTTCATTTGGTGCACCATCCTTACACACTTAAACATGTGCACACTACACTATAAAATGTGTGTGTTATTTATTTGAGGCACAATCCTCACACTATCACCAAACTATGGGATATGTGCACAAAACTAAATCAAAAACTTGCTACCAACAACTCACCAACTTATATATATATATATATATATATATAGTTGGAGTTTGGCCTAGGGGCATTACATTCCCCTCCCCCTTATTTATGCACTGTCTTCTATACATTACATACACATGCATAATAAAAAAATTCAAAAGTATTCAAAAATATGTGGATACTCTGCTCCCATAGCATCCTCATGTTCCTATGTTGCATCCTCAGGACTGTAAGATGTCCAATGGACCTTTACCAAACCTATTCTGCGATTCTAGAGCATATTGAATTTTCAATCCAATATGCGCACTGGTTGAACTCGAGAGTCACCCTGTTGCTCCACCTGAATCACATTCTAATCAATGACATGATTAGCATCAGGTACATACTTTTTAAGAAAGAAAAAATGGAATAAATTATGAATACTCAAATATGTAGGTAGAGCCATCATATATGTGACATGACCAATCCTCTCTAGTATATCAAATGGTCCACAATAATGCACTGCTAGCTTAGAGAAATTCTTGAGCTTCAAGGAACTTCATCTTGCTTTTACTTTTAGGAACACATGGTTGCTCACTTTAAACTCTTTGTAAGTTCATCCTTTATCTACACAACGTTTCTATATATCTTAGGTAACTTTTAAATTTTTGTTTATTTTTACCTTCTTCTCTTCCATTTCCTTGAGTAGATCTGGCCCAACCACTACTCTGTCTATTGGATTATCCCAACTCACAGGTGTGTTGCACCTTCTACCATAGAGTTCCTCAAATGGACTCATATTTAAATATTCTTGACACACATTGTTGTAAGAAAAATATACCAAATGCAAGTATTCTTCCCATTTTGATGGTCTATCCATCACATACATTCTTAGCATATCCTCTATTACCTAATTTATCCTCTCTATTTTTCCATTTGATTCTGGGTGAATTGTTGTGATAAAGTTCAGATTTGTTCCAAATCCCTTGAATAACCCTTTCCAAAAATTCATCATGAACTTGGGATCTCTGTCAGGCATAATTGTCTTAGGAACACCACACAATTTAACAATTTCTCTCATGTAGATATCAACAATATTAGATGCCTTATAAGTTGAATTCAATGGAACAAAATGGGAAGCTTTAGTAAGCTTATCCACTATCACCATGATGGAATCATGTTGCTTGGATGATTTGGGAAACTTAGTTATAAAATCCATCATTATAACTTCCCACTTCCACTTAGGAATGGGCAATAGCTGTAGTAAAATAACTAGGTGTCTATGCTCAAACTTGAATTTTTGATACTCCATATATTTGGCTATATACTCAACCACCTTGTTCTTCATGCCATGCCAATAGTATTGCTTCTAAACACCTACTAATGTATTTTGGTAACTAGGGTGCCCGACACAAGGCACATTATGCAATTCTTTCAATATTATATTTTCAACTCTGGTGAATCATGCACATAAACTGTAACATCCCAAGACCGAGCCCCATTTGTAATTGTGAATGTAAATATGTTTTGTAGGATGGTGAGACAAGTGATTATAAGCTAGGAGGATTATGTGATGATTAGGATGGAGATCCTAGGTGCTAAAGACAAATGAGTTTATTTTTTATATATATAAATACTCATATCATTATTATAATTACATCACTGCATGTAGCCTGACCATGATAAAAGAGAATGGGGGACTAAGCTCCACTAGGTAGGGAAAGGGATGGGGACAAGAGGCTAGGAAAAAAGGCTAAGATTGAGGGATTATCTCTAAGGGAATATTATAATATATTTCCTAAAAGACTAAGTTTTGGGAAATAACTCATGTAATCTTAAGTTCCTTTGGGGAAAGGAACAAACTCCAAGTGGAGAGGAATGTGCTCCAAGAGAGCCATGTGTCAATATTGGCACATGTAGTTATATTTGGAAAACTCGTCATTCTTGGGGGTTATAATCCATTCTTTCTAGGCTTCCCATCATGCACACACTCACACACTGAGCCGTGAACTCCATTATCAACCTCTGAACATGCATGCACCTCTCATATCTGTAGTTATACTTGAATTATCCTATGTATTTCCTATAAATCCAGGTGCACCTATATTTTCCTAAGCTCGTTCTTTGTCTTAACAATTGGATGTTTCTTCCAACACAGTTCATGGATTGAACATGTCTTGATGCCATTGTCTACATCCATACCGAGCCTTATTGCTTCTATAACCTTGTTGTATTTGCTAAGGAGATGGATTGAAGAAGCAAGCTGTCAGGCCTGCGAGAAAATCTCTCTAGGTGAGAGAGTTGGCTAGAAAATAAGAAGTAGGTTGTTAGGCCTATGAGAAACTCTCTCAAGGTGAGAGACGTTGTTGGGGAAGTGATTTATCCTGGAAATATCCCAACAACAACTATAGTGCTATGAGAATTCCTATTCATCTTATTGTTGAAGCCTTGGAAGGGAAGTAGGGCATCCAAAGGACTATTGAGGAGAGAAGGGGCACATTTCCTGGGGTCGGAAAGAAATGTGGGGAATAAGAGGCCGTAGGCTGTGTGTATAAGTTGGCTCCTGGGAGGGAATCCTTCCTTATTGACTGTGTAGGATACCATTGTCTCAACCAAGATTAGGAATCCATTTACCCAGGTGAAATTTAATCCCATGTCGGGGGTGAACCACTGCTAAGAGTGATGAGCAGCATGGTCTATGGTAGGGAGGTTCATGGAAGGTCTGCATGGAGTTGTTGGTCTTCTACAAAAAGATAATTACCATTTCTATGTTCATTTAGATGTTGTGTATTTGTACATGTTGAATATTTATAAGTATTGCATGTATATGCTGTATGTGTAGGCTTATTGTTATTTCCACATTAATCTATGTATTAGTTGAATGTAACTATCTGTTAAGTTTTATTTGTGTGATGTTCCGAAAGAGTTTTTGTTTGCCATAGCCCAATAGGTCTATGGATGGGTCTGTTACATTTTGGTTATCAAAATCTCAATAAGAAAGTATTTTATGTGGCACAAACTGACCTGGGTGGTCGGGGGTGTTACAAAATGGTATTCGAGCAAAATTTTAGTAGCATGGTCTGGCTTGGATGGCTAGGTGTGTTACAAAATGGTATAAAATCCCATGGTTTCAACATTGAACTTGGATGGGCCGTGTATGATAAATTTAAGTAAAAATTCCACAAGGATTTGATGTATAGAGTTCCAGAGGGGCACTAAGAGAGATCTTGGGTGGTAATGGAAAGCTCAAGAAAAGTGGTGGAGAAATTATCAAATCGATCATGGTTGATAAACAAAAGATGGAATTTGAGCCATAGGATCTGGACAGGGGGAGGAAGACCCTTCCCAATTGTTAGATTTGGAAAAGGTGCACGATAGTTAACCTCCAATTCCTTCAAACTTCATGACTTTGGTGAAGTTTACTTTTTGGGCCTGAAGCCCGAAGTTCCAAAGTCCCAGAGTGAATCTCAACCATATATCATCTAGGATGAGGAGAGCCATGGATTTCCCCCGAGTAGTTCGGTGGTTTGAAATTTGGGGAAATAGGTTGAAGTGTGCATAGAATGGAATTCCTCCCGAAGTCCCAAAGTTCAAAACCCATTTGGAGTGTTCGATTAGTAGGGACATGCATCCACATATTAACCATGCAAAATTTGACAGTTTAGAGATTTATATTTCGGGAGAATTAGGAGGTATTGTTAATAAAATCTCCGAAGCCTTGGAGCCCTGGAGTCTGGAAGTTTCGAGAAGTATCTGTTCAGAGGTTCATAGTTTGGGAGAAACATGGTGATAAGTTAATATATCCACTGAATCCTAGAGCTACGAAATGCCAAAGCAAAGGGTATGATGTGGCATGATGATGTCACCAAGGGTGATGTGGACCTCCCCTAATCGTGCCACATGTAAGTTAGAATTGTACTTTTGATGACCTTGTTGGACCAATAGGAATCTGACACATGGGGTCCATGTGTCACCATATTATATGATGAAAACTATACTACACAGACCCCAGAGAAGCTAAGAGGTTTAGGAATTCAACGTTCAGAAGAAATGGAAGAAGAAGGTGTGAATTTCTCTGAATCCCGAAGCTTCGGATTGCCGAAGCTCTGAAGGAAAGAAGGATCACCAACCCAATACTTTGATGTTCAGAGGAAATAATGGATGGTGAAGGAAGAATTTCTGGAGCCCCGAAGTCCTGGAGTCCCAAAGTTTTGAAGTTCTAGAGTGCAACTGTGACATGGTAAGATGACATCACCGAGGGTGACGAGTGTTGAGGAAAAGATATAGATTACCTTACTCAATCATTTTCATATATTTCCTGGCTAGGACAAGATAGTTGGGAATGTCACCTGGGGTTTATAGCCTCAAAATATTCACTCAATCCACAAGTATTAATTACAAGGACTGAGGATGATTTTATAATTTAAATATGTTGCAATATAAAATAAAATTCATAAAAGCTACATAGATTTTGTGATAAAGTAAACATGGATATCAAAAGTGTAGGGTTATTCTCCACAGAGCCTTATAAAACCCCTAAAATGAATTATTTTAAGGAATGCTAACCTAACATTTTAAATACTTCATAACTAGCACATAACCAATAATCAACATATATAAAATTTATTGAACTGAACATAATAAGCTTACAAACAACCTTATAACACTTCATATTCCTTAAAAATATATACAAAACAAATACGTAAATTAAAATACCTTGGTCTGATGCTAAACTCCCACTAGTCTTGTTGTCCTTCCTACTGCTGCCTTGCCCAGCTTGATGCCACTGACCAACTCTGCCTAAACCGACTAACCTCCCAGCCAGCTAGGAGTGGCCTGTCTGGCTCCCTAGCTCCAGGAAACTGAAAGTGTAACGACCCTGCTTAAATAGATGTATAGGATTATTAATTATAATTAATTTAATAATCTATATGTCCTAAAAGTTAGCTAAACAATAATTATTTCTTAAATAACCTTAACTAATTAATTATTATTAATTAGTTGTTCAAGATTGTCAAGGATTAATTAATTATTAATTGACTCATTAATTAATTAAGTAAAGGATTAAAGGGGGTTAATAAATTATATTGTTAAATTAAAGCTTACGTATTTGGTAAGGGATAGAACATTAAATATAAGATAAAATAATAAATAAGGAGATAAGGGGCATTAATTACGAAAGGATAAGATAATTAATAAATGGATAAGGAAAGTAATGAAGGAAGGGGAAGTTGGTGAAGGGGCAATATGAGCGGAGAAGGTTAGCAAGGAGGGGATCATTCGACGGGAGATTTATTATTGATTTTGGGGGCTCTCTTGGATTGGCAGAGAGGAGAGTGGAGTTCTGTAGTCAGGAAGGTTTAATACATGCACCGGTTTGCTGGAGGTTTTGGGCACGGGGGCTAGGATATCCATATGATATCCTGGAGCTAGGAAGTTGTCCTAGTTGGCAGGGTGGAACAAGGTTTGGGCAGTTTTTACATAGTTCAACAAAGTTCAACAGGACAAGCAGACAAACGGAGGGTTAGCATCAGACCCAGGTATTTAAAATTATGTATTTGTTTTTAATCTGTTATAAAATTTTATTATTCATTGATCAATTTGAAATGCATATGTGCTCAATTAAATGAAATTAGTGAATTTTCTGAAATCAAGTAGATATTACTGTTACGATTTATGTAATTATTTGACATTAAATTTATTTGGCTACTACAGAAAGGAATCCTGCCCCCCATGCCCAAAACCCCTAGCAACCCGGTGCCCCCTGCAGTGATACTCAAAGACTGCAGAACTCCCCCACAGAACCAGGAAATCCAAGCAAAGAAACCAGAACCCTCCTCCCCCTCCAAAATGCTTCCCTTCCCAAAAAAATGATGATCCCCTTCCTGTAAGGCTCCTCCCGTCATATCCCTCCTTCACTGACCCTTTCCTCCTCATTAATTTCCTTATCCCTACATTCATTATCTTATCCTCTTATTTAATGTCTTGTCCTTTTATTTAATGTTTCTTATCCTTTTACTTAATGTTTGTTATCCCCTCCATATACGTAAGTTTTTAATAAATTAAATTATTAACCCCTTTAATTCTTTACTCACATAATTAAAGAGTCAATTAATAATTAATTAATCATTGATAGTTATGAACAAGTAATTAATAATAATTAATTAGTTAATATTATTTAAGAAATAATTATTGTTTAGCTAACATTTTAGGACAATCAGATTATCAAATTAATTATAATTAATAATCCTATACATTTATTTAAGCATGGTCGTTACATACACCCACCCTTTAGGAAACTTCATCCTGAAGTTAAGGTATCTCATGGTACAAAGGAAAAGAAACATGGTTCACACATTCATAACAATTAACTGACATTATCAGTAAGTAAGTCAAGAAAACTCACACATACTAGTGTACATGTACAAGAAATGCATGTGTAGCTAGTACATACAAGTCTTGTGCATGTACTAATAATCAATAACTATCACCCTTTAGTAATTTATGTATGCATCCAATCCAATCAACAAGACTAGTCTTTTATAAAAGACAACAACCAATCAATTGTTTGTGAAATCCTTCAATTACAATTATCCGTTTCAATAATTTTATTTAGACAACTGTGGTTTAGTTACAAAATTATGAATATTCATATATACACATTTTCCTTTTTTTTTTTTTTATAAGGGAAAACATTAAATTCCACCATAAGACAAATCTCCATACTTTCTCAACTATTTCTACTCATCCTTCCTCCCTAACTTGCTTCAATCTCCATTCCTATCCTTCCTCTACTAGACTATCTTGGAGCGTCAACTATATTGACCTAAATCCAAATAGAACCCACAAGTGGAAGTGTCACTATCTCGACCAAGCTTCCCTAGCAGGCAACTGACAGTCATCATCACACGTCTTGGGGAGCATGAACTAAAACTATCCTCCCATGACTTCAGGTTTCAGAGGATACAGGGTGGGAAATGCCTCCACCCCTCCTAATCATAACTAGGGTCCACACCCTACAATGGAATATACAGTGGCACCGTGTTGCTAGGGGTTTTTTCATCATTTATTCGGTTTTGGGCAGTCTCATCATCTGAAATCCTGCACTGGTCCACATATCATAGAAATGCATCCAGACCAATATAATTTCACATACAATATTCATATCATAATGTTTCTCAGCTAGTGGTCATGATATCCACTTTCATCATCATTACGTTGGCTATTTCATAGCCCATAACCTATAGATTAGTCTGTAACGCAAGCTCATACATTTCTATGCATTATCATCATGTAATTGCATACTATCATCATTTCTATTTGGTATCCTTGTACCAACAACTTAACATCAAAGTTTTCCAGTTAGAAATAGATCTCATAATATCCCATAATTCAATTTCGACACCCATTCATAAGATTATCATTTACCAAAATAGATTGCATCATATCCAACATCATTCTAATAGCATTTAAACATTCATAAAAATTTTCATTCTCACAATATGTCGCATCATATACATCATCATCAATAACATTTAAACATTCATAAAATTTACATTCACATAGTAGATCGCATTATATACATCATCATCAATAACATTTAAACATCCATAAAATTTACATTCACATAGTAGATCGCATTATATACATTATCATCAATAACATTTAAACATTCATAAATGTTCATACATATTAAAGTTTCACTGTGAATAGAAAATAAAGTATATAGGCCTTAGGTAATCCTGTCTGTCTAAGTCAAAAGGTGGTGGTACATACACCCAACCTTTGAGAAACATATTCTCAAGGTGGTCAAAAAAGTGAGGGATAGTCTCGTCGTAGTGTCTCGACGTCTTCCCAAGTAGCAGATCCCGGACTATACTTGTCCCACTGGACCTTAAATTGGTCTACCAGATGGTTCCTGAGCTGTCGGACTCTATGGTCCAATATGCGTAATGGTTCTACCGTGAGAGTTCCCACATCCGATACCTGCAATTCCTTTCAATTTAGTTTATGTGATTCATCAACAACATAATGACGTAAAATAGATACATGAAAAACATTATGAGTTTTATGCAAGTGGGGTGGTAGTATGAGACGATAGGAAACGGGTCCATTTTTCTCTTGGATTTTGAATGGTCCTATAAACTGAGGTGACAACTTTGTCCCCTTCCCAAACCGTATGGTACTCTTATTAGGCCTGATACGAATGAAAACCTGGTCTCCCACTTCATAACTTCGGTCGGTTCTGTGTGCATCTGCATAACTTTTCTGCCTATCTTGTGCTTCCTTTAGTCTCTGCCTAATTTGAATCACCTTTTCCTCCATCTCTTGAATCAATTCTGGCCCAACTGTTACTCGGTCTTCTAGTCTATCCCAACTCAACGACGTTCTGCATGGCCTTCCATACAAAGCTTCGTAGGGTGGCATTTCGATGGAGCTATGAAAACTGTTCTTGTAGGAAAACTCTACCAAAGGTAGGTACTTCTCCCACTGGGTTTGATTATCCATGACATACATCCTAAGCATGTCTTCCATGACTTTATTTACTCTCTCAGTTTTTTCATCTGTTTCAGGATGATAAGCTGTGCTTAAGTTCAACTAAGTGCCCAACGCTGACTGCAAACTTGTCCAAAACCTAGAAGTGAATATGGAGTCCCTATCTGAAATGATCTTCTTAGGTATCCCGTGCAAACGGATAACCTTGCTTACAAACACACGTGCCACATCTATGACATCGTAAGTGTCTCTAACCAGAATAAAATGAGCACTCTTGGTTAACTTATCAACTATTACAAGAATGGCATTGTGTCTATGATATGTGAGCGGCAACCCCACCACAAAATCCATAGAAATGACTTCCCACTTGGACATAGGGACATCATATGGTTGTAGGAGGCCTGCCGGATGATGGTGGTCGACTTTCACTTGTTGACACTCTAGGCACTTGGTGGCGAAATGGACTACATCGCGCTTCATGCCTACCCAGAAGAAGAGCTTCCTCATGTCTGCGTACATCTTCTTCACACCCAGATGTGCACAATAAAGTGTTGTATGGGCTTCCTTCAGTATGATGCTTCAAATATCCCCATTCTCAGGTATGTGCATCCTTCCTCAATATCTTAACAATCCATCTGCTTCCAGACTATATCCTTCATACTTTGGATCTAACTGCCTCCCGCTCTAGAGGTTTGAAGTAACCTTTAAATACCAGCTGTCTCCTTGGACTTGTGTCAACACATGTTCCCTCAGATTGACCTTTAAGGGTACCAAGGAGAAGATACGTGGTCTCCTACTCAAGGCATCTGCGACCACATTTTCCTTTCCCTTGATGTATGAAATACCAAAATCGTACTCACTCATAAACTCAC
>ML789640.1:263009-285329 GCA_009831015.1 Picea engelmannii
TTACCAGGAGGTGCGCTTGGCTGAGGCGAGTAGCCTGGTGTCTTCAGATTTGAGAAAATCCAAGTTTTACCCCTTCAAATCTGCTATGCGGATTTCTGGACTGGTGCTTCTGGTACTTCTGGTACTCTGGTACTTCTGGTACTTCTGGTACTCTGGTTTTTTGAATTTCTGGTACTTTGTGAAACTAGGGTTTCACTTTCTGGAGAATCTAGCCACTGAAAAGGTGCGCTTTAGGTGCCAAAATGATCCTTAGGGGAGGGCACAACTTTCTATGGTGGTAGATTGCTGAAAACTCTCACTTTTTCAAAACCCTAATTTTGGGCCCCAGTAACAGTGACATTTTTCCTCTTGCAGATTGTGCTTTCTTCAGGTTGGCTCTGATACCATGTTAATGTTTATGCTATTATTATAGTTCTTTGCATTTCATAAATATAAGAGCATAATAACCACAAGATCACTGAGAAATACACATCCACAATAGACACAACATTTATCCTGGGAAACCCTCTAGGGGAAGCAAACCCAGCAAAAACTTCCTTATCATAAATAGCTTATCAAGAGTTCAAGAGATAACTCAACTAATACAGAAAATCCTCCTCCAAGAGATGCGCCACCCTTCTTCTCCTCTCACCAACTTGAAATTGCAGCTTGCCTCATAAGAGAATGAACAAGTGAAGTGTGAGATAGAAGTGAGGCGCTAGCCTCTTATTTATACTAATCTGGCACGTGTGAAGAGTCACCATTCTGGCAGGGCTGACCTCTCATACTGGGTGGGTAAATCCACCTTTAATTAAATATGGCCCTTTCATTATAACTACTGGGGCCGACTTCTTATTCTTTACATTGTAATTGTCTGATGACCAATCCGCAAAAGGGGATTTGGTCCTTATACAATTACCGACTTGATTAATCCTCAATGGGGATTAATCTAATAATAATAATAATAATAATGACATGATTAAATCCACAATGGGGATTTAATCCAATAACAAAAATATTAAGAATGCTCTTCGCAGTTACATTATTTCAACAAAACCATGGGTTTGTGAAGGAATTTTGCAATGTAAAATATTGATTATTCTTATGGGAATTTTCAGAAGAAGAGACAACATGTGAACCTATATGGCCACTTGAATACCCTCTTTCATATTCTTCACAATAGTCATGAGAAATATAAGGGATAGTGTTATTCAAATCAAGAGAATCCTCCCTACCGAATTCATCCATGAAGAGTACTTCGTTAGACACAAGTTGATCTTGAGTAGGATGAATTTCAAAAAGGTCATCATTAAAGGGGAAGGCATCAAATAAAGCATTTTTGGAAGTAGGATTAGTAGGAATATCAGGACAATAATCCTACAATCCTTTGTGAATATAACACTATGAGATGCATGATTATCCTCCTGCAGACTCGTCATGAAGAGAGAGGGATTTGTGTGATATTTATTTTTAGCCTTTAAGAATAATACAAAGGTTAATTGTTCATGAGGACCATAGAAAAAGTCACATCGAGGAGGATCAAGGATGCTTTCAGGTAGAAATTCAAAGTGATGAAAGATAGGCAGAGGAGGAAAATAAATAAGAAACTTTACAAAAAATGATTCTCCTGTGAAAATTTGACTAGATACTATACATCTAGACCAGTCGCCTCCTTTACCATGGAGGGAAAGTGAAAAATGATATGAAGAAGTATGTATATCATAAATCCCAATAGATTGACAGAAGCTAAGGAAATCATCAATATGGCTCTGGGAAGGTTCCCATAAGGTACCCTCGAAAAGAGGACAACTAACCATTGACAGTGAGATCAAATTAGATTTATACATGATCATGCAAGAACGGATTCAATAAAATCATGAAAAAGAGATAAATATTATAAGCATATAAAAATAAATACAATAATACAAAGTATTAAAATACAATAAACCAGGGAAATATGGATAATGTGTTTTTTTTTTTCTCGTTCCACAGTATGGTCGCCAAATAAATGTCAAGGAAAAGGTATGGATTAACTTACACAATCATTTTCAGATATTGTCTGGCTAGGACAAGATAGTTGGGAATGTCACCTAGGTTTTATAGCCTCAAAATATTCACTCAATCCACAAGTATTAATTACAAGGACCGAGGATGATTTTATAATTTAAATATGTTGCAATATAAAATACAATTCATAAAAGCTACACAGAATTTGCGATAAAGTAAACATGGAGATCAAAAGAGAAAAGTAACCAAGTCACAAATACAAATGCATGAGACAAAATAATAATCTGATTCGATTTCATTTTGACATAACAAAAGTGTTTTTATCTTTACAAAACCCCTGCGAGGGCATGGGCCAAAGTCTGATTTAGAGATCCCCGATGAACACCATACAAAAAGACTCCCACAACAAAGTAAAATTGAATTTAATAATCTAGATCAACTTGCCACAAACTGATTCCATTTTGACTCTACAAGATATCCTTTATCAGTGATGAAAATTAATTCACAAACAAACAAGAATACACAGACTATTAAGGATGAATCAACACCTCTAAAACAAGCGTCTGAAAAGTGTGTTTCAGTATTGAACCTTACTATCTACAATAAGACCATGTTGTCAACAAGAGAATTAGGCTTTCTAATAATATCAGAAATGAATGAAAACTGAAACTATATCATGTAACTAAAGAGCAAACCTTAGTCTTGTTTTTTCCTTCTATTCTCCCTTTGTCTCTTCATTCAATTGGGATTTTATTCTTTTCCCAATTAGTTGAAGTAGTTGAAGTAGTTCAACTAATTTTTGTTAGTTAAGTCAAATTAACTTAACAAATTAGTTTAGGAGAAATAAACAACAATAATAACTAAAATAGGTGAGTCACTAAGGTGTAGGACAGTCGGTGACGAAGTGTGCTGTTAAGGCACTCCATGATGTTAAAGTCACTAGTTCAAACCTGCGGGGACACAAAATCCAGCCATGTGAAGGGTTGGTGTGGCTTAGGCCAAGTGAGATCCTTGAGTGATTTTGATGGCTTAGATGCCCCCGAGTCGCAATTTCTCAGCCACAGGCTAGTCCCGCAAGTCAAGGACAAACTAGAAAACAAAAAAAAAATTAATAATAACTAAAATAGGTGGGACCCCTTGTGACTCCCCTCATTTATTCCTTTTAATCATAAAAAATAAATCCCAACCAATGATCACTTATACCATAGGACACCATTGTAACTCCCATGGAATTCTAAACTGAATATTTAAATATCAATAATAATTTAAATCATATCCCCCAATATATATATATATATATATATATATATATATATATATATATATATATATTATCCACATAAATATCCAAAATAATACTCGTTGTACAAAAATGATACTTGCTATCCAAAACATGATGAAAACCATTAAAAATTTACTTATCATTGGAAATCATAAAAACAACACTTAAAAACCATAATTGCTATTTTGAGATGCATATTTTCTTTTCTCGTTGCTATCTCCCTTAGAATTTTTTGAAATAGCCCCCAGTTGATTAGACTCTTTGGGATGTATGGCACTAATTACATGAGAAAAATCATCTTTCAAGTGGAGGTGAGAAGATACACATTTAGAGGAATTGGCGAATGGGATAGAAGGGGAGGCCGACTCTTTTCCTTTTTCAAGTACAAGTTGTGGAATGTCAGTCTTCAATCTCTTGTTGTCATGGGAAGATTGCACTGGCGAGGTAGCATGGGTGGCTTGTGCATTTGGATTGACTGGAGGTGGTGGTGGAAATGGTAGTGATACGGTGGGCCAACCACGACGATGAGAAGTAGGATGGTTGACAATTTCTTGCCAACCATCATTGGCGGGATGATCAGGCTACATAGATACATGTGGGAGTACATTGATTTCGGGAAAATTTAGAGGCTATTGGAAAAGTGGGGTATTTTTGGTCAAGGGTGCAGTATTCTATGTCCAGTCCAATTAAAGAATCCATTTTGTAACAACTGGTTCAATTCTTGTGGGTCAACGTCAAAATGGATAGAAAATATAGGCCTCCTATGGCCTTGATTTCAATTTCCCCCGCCTCTTTTATTTTGTCCATTACTGCCTCTACTGAAAAAAAACTCATCTTGTAACAACGATTTGTCAATAATGAAGCTCTTAATAAACCATGCATGAAACTCTGCTTGCATGAATCAAAAGTTGGCTCTAAAATTACCATGAGATACATGCAAATCCATCCATAATACATCATTTATTAATTTCTGTGTGAACAAGGAATGATAGGTTTCATGGGAAATATGGAGGGAGTGTAATTAGAGAAAAAATGAGAGAATGGTGCGGATCGATATACGAATATTGTTCAACAAATAATAAGACAATTAACATTAATAAGACAATCAACTGTGTATTTGAAGATATAAAAAATAACAGTCCTCAATCCTTGCCATATCAACTTCTTTTTATTCCAACACAGGCCCATCTTTAAACTTAATATCACAGAACAAGGATGAAACAAGTGAAATAGGGATCATGGAGGGAGTATAATTAGCGAAAAATGGTATAATGATAGGGAAATTTTATGGATACTATTCAAGTGAAATATCAAAACATGCTACCTCTGATGAAAATTTACAATCAAACTATCTTTCTCTCCAAAATTTTAAAATTTAGACAATACTCTTTTTCCAAAACAATAACTCAATATTGATGCCTTCTTAACAAAATTTCTCATTGGCCTGCGAATTGTATTACACAGTAAACAATTGGATATGCCCAAAATATTATGTAAGCAGAATAACCCTGATAACAATACTATCATTATATAACATAATCAAAACGAGCAACATCATAATCGCTACAGGAATACACCAATAATCTTGGAATGGATGAGCCACGATTCATAACATCAACCCCAACAAAGGTCCTTTAAATCCCACATAGTCATGCAAAGTGCCCCCCCAAAAATCTCATAGCCATCATTTAATCAAAACACCATTTATTGCAACCCCTTTTTTCTAAATTCCATTCTGGTCCGTATTATTCAATTCGAGCATCAAACATCTCATACACAAGTGATTTCGCAAATAATAAAATATGACAATTCAACCAAGATATGAAACATTTTCTATCAGAAACCATAAGCTTCAATAGACTGTAACTTCCCACGAATAGGTGAGTGAAACACTTATTCCATAATTTCTAGGCAAGTGACTACTTAAACCTGTGCCTAAGTAAATGAACAAGAGCAATGCTTCCATCAAATTATGTGTAAGAAATGCCTTCACAGTAATGCGTAGGGTTCGATATGTGACAATGACAGTAAGTGGCAGAGACATTAGGCCAAATAGACTGAGGGTTTGGCTTGTATACAAAATGGTAGGTTCACTCCAAGGTGCCTCACATTCATAGTCACAAGGTCAAGTTTATGGCATAGGTGCACTAGCCATAGAGTCCAGAATATCAACCTACAGGCGAGGTGTTCCCAAAAATAGAGGTAAGGCAGAGAGGACCCATTAGACAGGGAGGAAAACCCAAAGAAAGAAACATAAGAAAGATAGGCCCAACCACAACCCCATTTTCAGAAGAAAACACGATCAATTACATGCAGCAAAGGCACCATGGACTTATTTAATGCCAATAATCTCAAAAAACCTACCATAGGAAACCAAAGTTTGCAACCAATGAATACATAGTACGAAAAACAAAATGAAATCTTGAGAATTAAACATACCATGAGAAACAAGAGCCAACATTTGATTTAAGGGCAGAGTGAAGTTCATGGATGGAGAAGGAAGAGAAACCCCATACCTGTAAAAGATGGTGCAAGGAGAAAAGACTAGGTTGTATACCTCTTCCATGACCGAGCAAGTCAGAGAAACAACAACTAATAGAGAACAATGCAAATGGTTAGGGTGGCATCTCGAGGAGAGTAAGAATGACTTGCATTTACTGCATGTCACTTCTCCCTTGGCCTTCATTCATGGCTACTATGAGCCAAGTGCATTTTCAATATCACGTCTCATTACCATTTCCATTTGACAATACAAACCCGATTATCCAAAGTTTGCATATGTCCAAATTCCAAAATGTTCCAACCCTAGCCCCCATTTTATTAAAAAAGTTTATTTTCTTAGGGATGCCACTAACATTGCCATCAAAACAATGCACACTAGAATTGTAGAAAAGGTTGGGGTGGTTACCCATACACCACATAATCCATATAAAATCAAATTCAAATTGGATAATTATTCCTTCACCTATAAAAGCAACATATCATATTTTGCAAGAGATAATCAAGGCCACATTTTTCACTGTTTTAACTATCTTTCCCATAATTTCTTATCATAAGCATTTTAACCACGATCTGAAGTGAATAAGCTATAGAATTTGTGTCACAACCAACACATAGGCAAACCAAATATAAGTGTCACTTCTTCGCCATAGTTCCATAAGTAACAAAAAGGGTCCCACCTACTAGTGTATTATTAATATAATTAAGTAATAAGGCTTGGAAATCGTTTGCGAGCATGGTACCCAACATTGCTCTTTTAAGCATCAACAATGTGGACCTCTTCTAAACCTGCCATGTGTCAATTGTTTTTGTACCTTTGACATGCCCTTAGTGGAAATTGGGACTTGACACGTTTCTCCCATCAGTTGGGCCATGTGTCACTACATCAATTGTTTGACAAACGAGCTAAGGAGATCACCGTATTCTCTGGTTCAGTGATTTGGAAAATCATAGAGTATCGAGGTAGAAACCTCCGAAGTCCCGAAGTTATGAACTCATAGAAGTAACACAATCTATTGACATCACTTGGAGTGACGTGGACACACATGATACTTGCCACCTGTCATCATTTTTCAGGCATTTCAAAGATCTTTTGTTCACCATTAATATACGACATGTGTCGTCCATCAGACTGCACCATGTGTCCACACTGTAATTCTGCCATATATTACCCTGGTACATGGATGCTGACGAGACTTCGATAGTTCTTTAGTCTAGCATTCAGGAAAAACAAGGGAAGAGGAAGGAAAATACTTCGAAGAGCAAAGCCCCAAAGAACTTCACTAGTTTAGCCTTTGGAGGAAATATTGATGGTTGTAGTTAGAAGCCTCGAATCTCTGAAGAAGTACCCTCTAGAAGCCTGCCACTTCAGCATTCGGGGAAAATAAAATATTGTAGAAGGAAAACCTCCAAATCCCTAAATTCTAGAGCCCTGAATCTCCCAAGGATCCGGATAAGCTCCTATCTACTAGCGCTTGGTCACATGAGATTGGGAGCCAAAGAAAAGGGGCTAATGCCTGAAAACTATTTTAAAGAAAGAAAAAAATTTAGGAAGGAAGCTAGTGGGGTTTTGATTGTTTGGAATTGAATAAAAAATGGTAAATAAGGTATGTGAACCTTATGAGTGGATACAAAAAAGGTCCAAGAGCTATTTTGGCTCTGAGTAAGGAGAATAATTGCACATGGATTACATCACAGAATAAACAATTTTCAATTATCCATAACTTTCTGCTCAGGACTCAGAATTGAGCAAGGAAGAAGTCAATGGAAAGGTCTTGGAAAGAGGATTCTAGGTATTCCATCATAATTGAGGATTGAGTAGCTTAGATCACAAGAAGTCATAAATAATATTTCTCATGACCTTAAAAGGAAAATTGTGCATATATTACCAAAATGGTATATTATGGTTCTAGATAACATAATTTGTTGTATGCCTATTTTGGATGTAATGGCTACATTTAAAACAGAAAAAGTGCTAGAGATGTCTACAGATTGAAGAAAGAAGGACATAGACATTTCTTCATTTTACATATGGGATATTTAAGAAGTTATTGGATCAGATGTTGGGTTTAATAAGCAACATGGAAAACCCAAATGAAATTCTAGTTTGGGGAAGATCTATTCTATATAGATTGATATATTAGAATGTTAGTATTTTGATAAAGAAAGATGAAATGTATGCATGGAGAAAATGAAAACATCTCCAAAGATCAGTCCTTCATTTGGAGAGAGCACCCCCATTATTTCTATCAAAGTGCGCAATGGAAGCATGGTATGAAGTTCATAAAATATGGCATGACAAAATTTGAATATGCATGTCAGGTTGAAAAATTAGATGGGTCAAGACAGGAGAAAATAATAGTTATTCAAGCAAATCTAGTGTTGATATGATCAATCATGGAAAGGATAAATCAATTGCTTCAAGAAAGAAGTTGGTGTTAACTATCCAAGGTTACTTAGAGAACATAACTGGAAATATAATTAGGTCATGTAGGATATGGATAAGAGGGATCCAAGTAATAGTGGAATGCTGGAAATTAATATCAACATAATATGTGGTTGCAAGTATGAAAAGTAGATAAGGAAAAATTCCAAGATGGTACTTGAACATCTTAAGATAATGAAATAAGAAATCATGAGGTAGATATCAAGCTAATAATAATGCATGACAACACTTCATAAGGGACAACAAAAATAATAGGGGATTGTTGATGCACTCCAAAGGTGTTGAAGATATTTCCACAATAGAATGGAGATGTCAAAGCCAAGAAGGACTTCAAAAATAAATGAATCTCTGTAGAGAATCAATAAGGAACCATGAAGAATAAAATGGTTCTATGCATGGTTTTGAATGCAAAGGAGATGGTGCCTGACAAGAATCCAACTTAAGTGGCATAGATACATGAGATACATCCACAGAGGTTAGAGGTATCTATTAGGGACCTAACCTACCTAACCCCTCAAGTGAGTAGAATAATATATTTCCATATGATAAAGGTCAATATTAATAAGGCCTAGCAATAAATAGGAATAAGTCAATTGTAAGAAGACATAATAGAAGATTCTTCTTCTAGAAGGATCTTCCTCTAGATTGTTCTTTTGGATAGATACATTTATTATAAATAAGAGTAGAGGGAATGAAAAGTTTTGTCTTGTATATGATTATAATAGAGCTCTTCTCTGTTGGAGGTTTCCCCCTCGAAGAGGCAAGTGAACATTGCTCTCATTAATCAAAGTGCTCTTTCTAGTGTTATTATGGTATTATTTTGGTATTATTGTGGTATTGTTCTGGTTATATCATTGCTTCTCTACCATTTATAGCTAATTATTTGTGTTCTACATACTATTTTATAACTGGAATACTACAAGTGGTATCAGAGCACCTTCCTCAGAAAAAAATTGTGGGTTAATTTTTTTTTTAGGGTAGAGACGTATTCAAACATATTAAAGCAATAGAGATATGTTGTTACACACATAAACCCATGGTCAAGGATTCATACATGTAGGAAATACAAGTGGTACTTAAGTGCACATCTGTTGGCCACCCTTGTAACCCATGTTGGAACCCCTTCGAGTGGTAACACATTAGAAAACACCTGTATATAGATCGACCTAGATCTCCTGAAGCCCTCCATAGATAAAAAGATCGGCCACTTGACTATTATAGTTCCACCAAGGACAAAACTCAAAAAGATACTCTCTAGTACCTGGGTAGTCGGGTAGTATGACTAAGGGAATGGTCTAACCTCATTAGTTGGTGCCCTAAGATATTGGGCTGAGTACTGATATTGGACCTCATGATGCCAACCTCCCCCCTTCTCTCCTTTCTCTCCTTCTGGCCTGGCTCGACCTCCCGGTCTAGGATCGTTCATGTCTTCGATTCGAATGAATCATCAGGCTACTGTTGGAATAGAATTGGCTTGACACAGGCCCTTTCTACTTTCTTGGTACCAGCAATGTGATACCTATGGACCCTTTCCTTAGCGCTTTCAAATCTTACACTGATTTCCTTAGCCCTCATTGCTAAGCTCCTCCTTGATATGACCATAGACTGCGATTGCAGGTCAACTCCCTTCGTGAAATCACACTTTGAGACTTTTGTGAGCTGCTTCCTTCTCCTTCCTCAATTTCTGAATTGGAAAATACTCTGGGACCAGATCTACAGTCCTTGCTCCTCTTGCGATCAACGACTGTGATCGAATCACGAGTTTGGACTTCGTGAGTCAAGACTCCTCCTAACTTTTCTTTTCTGACTTATGAACCAGTGATGCACTAATCCTTTGCCACACGTCCTTACATATCCAATGGCCTGGATTTGAAATCACTCTTTGCGACTTCACGAAGATCCATGTTCACTCCCACAAACCTTCTGAAGTGGCTTCTCCCAAACCTCTCGATATTCTGCCACCTGTCTCCTCCTTGATTATGGGTAACTTCTTCATTTTTGGGGCTTCAAAAAGTCCCCGACTCCTTTTTTCACTTAGAAAAATTTCTCTTTTTGAGACTTAGAATATTCTCGAAACTCCTTTTTGCACTCTTTGTAGAGTTCTGCACATATTTCCTTTTGTGAATTTACTCAGCTTAAAAACCCCCAAGGCTTCAAGTTCCTCTGTGAGCTTCTCCTTGCCCTTCTGGTAGTCCTTCACCTTCCCTTCTAAGCTGATAAGGTGAACTCTAGATACCTTAGGTGTACTCCTTTCACTGGCTTAGTTCTTCGATGACTTCTCCCTCGAACTTGTGGAAAGTTTAAGGCATCTCCTTTCCTTTGTCGATGCACTTCTTGCAAAACCTTCCTTGACCATAATGTTCAGCAATTCTGGGATACTTCTACACCTTCAGCTGTGTAGTTCCTGGGTATGATCATGCAAGCTTGATGTCGTCCTAGTAGAGTATTCCAGAGTGTTCAGTAACTTTGCATTGTGCCTCTCTCCACACAATCTTTATTTTCAAGGGACTTAACCGCCTTGAAATTTCTCCTTGAGTCTACAAATAAATCTGGCATGCCCGCCTAAAAACTTCTCTTATGACTCCACTGATATCAGACCCACACTCCTTGCATCAGCTTATAGAGTTTTCCAGCTCTGTCACACACTCCTTGCACTTATCTTAGAGAACCAGACTTAACTTAGCACACTCATGGATAGAAATCTATATCCCTATCCCTGCAGATGATTTCTATCATCAATCTATAATTCACAAACATGAAAATGACCTTCGTAACACAACATCCATTGAACATAAATGTAAAATAAGAAAAACTATAATTTTCTATTAATGGTGGAATGCCAAATTACAATGTTGGAGTCCGAGCTACAACTGAGTCTTGACTCTCTGTGTTTTCTCCTCTAACTATCTAAAAATGTCTAACAGTTCACCCCCTAACTACCTAACCTCTACTTTGCTTAAAATACAAAGATTTATATAAGAGGGGCTCCATGAGATTCCCTCGCAAGCTACCTAATGGTGTCAAATCACCATCCCTAAGGCTTATCGAAAGGCCAAATTACAATGATGGAAATCTACCCCAAATCAGACGTAGATCCAATTTTCCGTTAGCCTATTAATGGTGACCTCATCTCCTTCTCGTGCGAAGGCACGATTATGATCTTCCAGCTTGTTTCCAATTAATTCCCAGATCATGCCTTGGATCCTCAAGGAAAATTGAAGAGGACAAAACCTCTCCTTCCTTGAATGTGCATCATGTGTGTTGATTAGTTAGCGTGTGCTGATATGGAGTGATGCTCCTACATCATACTCCACAACAACAAAAATCATGAGCTCCTGCTCATGGGTCTTCCAACGTGGATGAAATCCACCTAGATCCAAAAATTTATCTTGGAGCTTTCTTTCGGCTCCTCTGCTTCACCACTATTGTTTCTACATCATCCTTGCTACACATGCAGGTCTCTGTTCATCCAACTTCCTAGTGCTGACTAATTCCTCTACCAAATCCAACATCATCACTCTGATCTCCTCAATCACTTTGTCCAACTACTCCCCTAGTTGGTTCTTCTATTGCAGACTAGCTTGCTGCACTCTCTCCTTGTCGATGGGAAAATCACTCTTACCTCCCAAGAAATATTCTTCCTTTGTGACCTTAGCTTGCCACTCTACTGCAGTCTCCACTCCTGCAGGCTCCTCATCTCTGAACTGCTACTCAACTACCACTTCTCCTGACACATTTTCTTCTACCATTCCTTCGATTGTTCCCATTCCAACTTTCCCTAGTTGTGATTCGTGCTGGTGTATATCCTCGGGCATGGCTATTCCTCGACAACTACCTTCCAGTTCTGGATTGACCAACCAATCCTCCAGTGCCTTCAACTCCAATTCCCACTGAGTGAATAACTCAACTGGGCATTCTCTTTTTGTTGGGACAGACATCAGTATTTGTTCCATTTCCTCCATGACGGTATCTATTGGCTGTCCTTCTGTTGCCTCTACAACCTCTATGTTAGCCTCTCCTCAGTCGCTTGGTAGGAATATATCGAATCCTCCAATGATCATAACAGTCCTCCAATCCCCATTCTCTATGACAGAAGTTTGCAACTTCTCATCATCTTCATTCACACGGCTCACAACTCTGCATGAACTTCCACCTGAGTGAGGTTTCTCTCCTGCCTCCTCTTCTGCCAATGAAATCTCCAATGAGCTCACCTCTTGTCCCTTACCCACCTGGAAATATGGGATGTCTCCTCTGCCCACTTGGAATTTTATGAGATCCACAGATCCCTACTCATTTCCCACCTGACAATCTATGAGCCTCTTGCTAGATCTCTTTCCCTCAGGAATGGGGTTTTTGACATCCCTCAGGCACCTCTTTAACATTTGTTGTTTCCTTCTGGCCAACAAATTTTGAAAAATCCATCTGGCTTTCCTCCTCAAAGGCCATTCGTATCTCTAGTGTACCTTTGACTCATGCTGCATCTTGAATGAAAGCTTCTCCATCTATGCTCAAATTTCATTGAGCTCCTTTTCCATCTCCGCCTGGTCATCTCCTCGACCATGATTATGACCATCAATGGCCATCTTGTTTTGTCCTCAAACCACTTAGCTTCTTACCATCTACTGCACACCTTGCAATAGTTCCAATAGAGCATCGTAGTTTGTCTCCCTGGCTTACAAAAAACAATTCTGCAACAACTCCTTTGCCTCCTTATCTCTATCTGAGAGAAATCAAGCTTTAATACCACTCTGGTATCATACTATCTCTTTCATTTCCCTTCACCCACACTATGTAGATGATATCAAGCTCTGCGAATGATTTCAAGATTTGATACCACTCTGACACCAATATCCCCCTTCTCTCCTTTCTTTCCTTCAAGGCTAGCTCAACCTCTTGGTCTAGGATCGTTCAAGTCTTTGAGTCGAATAACTCATTAGGCTTCTGTTGGAACTGAATTGGCTTGACACAGGCCCTTTCTACTTCCTTGGTACCCGTGATGTGATACCTATGGACCCTTTCCTTAGCACTTTCAACTATTGCGCTGATTTCCTTAGCCCTCGCTGCTAAGCGCCTCCTTGATATCAGGGATGATTTTAAGGATGGAAATTTATTTTAAAATGTAGAAACCTTGGTGAATCTTACTAATCCTTCATATGTCAACTATAAATGTTTGGCGATATTTTTTTTTAAAATATTCAAATTTCTAAGTATTTTATATAGTTTTTATAAAATTTTGGCGATTTTTAAGGTAAAATAATTTTATCCTATAGAATTTGGGCGAATCTTTTTTAAAATAGTGATTCTCGTTTTTGGAAAAACCATGGAAAATTAGGCCATGAGCAAAATTTAACCCCTAAAATCATCCCTGCTTGATATGACCATGGAATATGACCGTGGGTCAAATCCATTCATGATATCACACTTCGAGACTTTCGTGAGCTACTTCCTCCTCCTTCCCCGATTTCTGAATTGACGAATACTCCAAGACTAGATCTACGGTCCTTGCTCCTCTCGCAATCAACGACTGTGATCGAATTGCGAGTTTGGACTTCGTGAATCCTGAATCCTCCCAACTCTTCTTTTCCAACTTATGAACCAATGATGTTCTAATCCTTTGCCACACGTCCTTCCAGATCCAATGGATTGGATTTGAAATCTCTCTTCGCGACTTCGTGAAGATCCCTGTTTGCTCCCGCAAACCTTCTGAAGTTCCTTCTCCCGAACCTCCCTATCTTCTACCACCTGTCTCCTCCTTGATGATGGGTAAATTATCCATTTTTGGGACTTCAGAAAGTCCTTGACTCCTTTGCGCACTTAGCGCAATTTATATTTTTGAGACTTAGACTATTCTTGAAACTCCTTTCTGCACTCCTTGCAGAGTTCTGCACAAACTTCCTTCTGTGACTTTGCTTGACTTGAAAACCCCCAAGGCTTCAAGTTCCTCTGCGAGCTTCTCCTTTCCCTCCTGGAAGTCCTTCGCCCTTCCTTCTAATATTATAAGGTGAAATATAGATACCTTAGGTGCACTCTTTTCACTTGCTTAGTTCCTCGATGGCTTCTCCCTCGACCTTGTGGAAATTTTAAGGCATCTTCTTTCCTTTGTCGATGCACTTCTTGCAAAACCTTCCTTCACCAGAATGTTCAATAATTCTGGGATTCTTCTACACCTTCAGCTGTGTATTTCCTAGGTATGCTCACACAATATCGATGCCCTCTTGGCAAAGTATTCTAGAGTGTTCAGTGACTCTGCGCCATGCCTCTCTCCACACAATCTTTATTTTCAAGGGACTTAACCGCCTTGAAATTTCTCTCTGAGTCTGTAAGTAAATATGGCGTGCCCTCCTAGCACCTTCTCTTATGAATCCACTGAGTTTAGAACCACACTCCTTGCATAAGCTTACATAGTTTTCCATCTCTGTCGTGCACTCCTTGCACTTAGCCTAGAGAACTAGACTTAACTTAGTGCACTCTCGGATAGAAAAATGTATCCCTATCCCTGTAGACAATTTCTAGCATCAATATACAATTCATAAAAATGAAAATGACATTCGTAGCACAACATCCATTGAACATAAATGTAAAACATGAAAATCTGTCATTTTCTATTAATGGTGGAATGCAAAATTACAATGGTGGAGTCCAAGCTGCAACTGAGTCTTGACTCTCTGTGTTTTCATCTCTAACTATCTAAAACTGTCTAACAGTTCTCCCCCTAACGGCCTAACCTCTACTTCTCATAAAATACAAATATTTATAAAAGAGGGGCTCCATGAGCTTCCCTCTCTAGCTACCTAATGGTGTCAAATCACCATCCCTAAGGATTATCAAAAAGCCAAATTACAATGATGGCAATCTGCCCCAAATCAGATGTAGATCCAATTTGTTGTCAATGTATTAATGGTGACCTCATCTCCTTCTCGTGCAAAGGCATGATTCTTCTCTTCCATCTTGTTTCCTATTAATGCATGGATCACACCTTGGATCCTTGATGCAAATTGAAGAGGAGGACGACTCTCCTTTCTTAAATGTGGACCACACATGTTGATTAGCTGACGTGTGCTGAGATGGAGTGATGCTCCTACATCACCCTACACATATATCAGAGAGCTATATCACATGGAAAAACCTTATATATAGAACCCTTGAATACCCTAACCCTTGGGACAAAAACAAAAACAAAACAAACAATATCTATTTCTGTGCAACTGTGTCTCCTACATTTGGGTTGTGAAATTACTACACATTTCTTCCTGCTAAGCATTTGGGCATTTGGTCACTGCAACATTCTATGGATCCTATTGGTACCATTATTTGAGACCTATCTCATTGGATTCCTCTTTTCTCCCTGATCACAACAATGCCTTTCATTTTTAACATTTTTTTCCAGTGGACTTGAGCCCCTCTCAGCTTCCCCATTTTTCCACCTATTCCATTATATTTCTCTTCTTTCTCTGATCATTGTGGTACTTATCACTTAGAAGTCCTTTTTGTTGGCCAACCCACCCATTATTCCTTACCCTCACTTCCCCTCTCCAAATGGCCACCACTTGCAACCAATACCTAGAAGATTCCATCAATCAAATGACCTCTGAAATTGAATCTACCAATTCCCACCTTGCACAATTAGAAACCCATGTCAAGCAAAAATTTGACACCATGGACGCTAAATTCATGAACCAATTTAACACCCTCCAGTTTGCTGTCAACCAGTGGTTGAACCACTATTTGAGTCCTTCCTCCTTGGACCAACTCGATGTTGTCGAATCCTCTCATTCTATGCATATTCAATCCAACTCCTTTCAGCGTGACCCCCCTCTTCCCTATGTTGAGGTCAATAAATTTGATGGCTCCGATCCTACGGGTTGGGTCACTTAAATGGAGCATTATTTTTCTTTGCATGGTATTACTAATGAATTGTCCAAACTTTTCTATGTTTTCCTCTATCTAGATCCTAAATGATGGCAATGGTGGAAATGGAGTAAAAATTCATGTCAAGGGTATATTGGCTGGACCCAGTGTGTTTCTGAGATCTATGATTGCTTTGACACTGATACCCACTATCTCGGTCATTTTACCAAGTTGAAACAGTCAAGCACAATGGAATAATTTATATATACTTTTGAGAATTTGGCCTTTCGAACCGAAGGCATGTTAGATGCTTTCTTCTGTGAATGTTTTATCAGTGGCCTAAAGGATGAAATCTAATCCCATGTTCCCATGGCCCACCCTCATGCTTGGTTGGAAGCTACTAAATGTGCTAAATAAGCCCAACAAGTTGTTTTTTCCCAGAAGAAAAAACCCTCTTTTGTTCCTCGCCCTCGCCCCACTAATCCTAACCCCTCTATCACCCCCCTCAAGGTCCAAAATTTAACTAGGGATGAAATGGATGAATGCCAATTGAAGGGTCTTTGCTATAATTGTGATGAAAAATATTTTCCAAGGAACAAGTGTAAGGAACACTATATTTTTATGGCCATTTCTGAAGATGTTCTTGAAGAAAATGTGGCAGTTCCAATTGTTGAAGAGATATACCTTCTCGATGCTTGATCCAAGTGGATATCATTGGCCACACACCTTTTCCAGCTGGCTCAAAACAACTTTCTGGCAATTTTGGAAATTTACTATTTTTAGCAGTTTTTCGAGTCTTGAACTTCTAGAGTCATTTTGAGGCCCTAAAAGATGTTTTTTTTGGGTATCTCCCATTTAGAAAATTTCATCATGAAATTTATATAAATAGTTTTATTCCTTGGATAGATCTTTCCAATGGGCTATCATACGCATAAAACAAAGATCGTATGCAATAGTTACAACCCTAGGAAGTTTATGTACTGACTTACCCAAACGGGGCCCACATGATTTTTGGCACTTCATCTCCTAGGGTTAGGTTTTGGATGTCAAGGTTTTTTGACACTCCTGTTTATTGTAAAAAGGCCTTTAGAGCCTCAATGTAATCATCTTCTTGCGAATGAGCACAACTGTCACATCTCTTCTCAAAGATAAGCCACCACCATTCCAACAAGCTTGTTTTCTGCTGCATTTTACAGTTTCATCTTATTTCCTTGTTGAATAGAAAACCAATTTTACTATATCTCTATTATTCGGTGTTAAGCATCTATTAATAATCTGTAGTCATTTCTTTCTTCTCATAAAATCCAGATCTGTGGTATCAGAGTGATTTTCTCCTTGTCGTCTTAATGCATGTCCCTAATGAGGTTAGAGTACAAAGAATTGGGTCTTGAGCTTGTTTCTCTCAAGGACCAAATCTCTCACACGCCCAAGTGACCTCTCATGGTAGGAGAAAATAAATATGATGGGACAGGATATCCTTTCAAAATTTTGCTTGAGGAATCCCTCACACAACAAAGGAACAAGATGATGGATAGTTTCTCGCAAATCCTTTGGCGACTACCAACAAGTGACACATTTTCTTCGAGTGGAGGTGCCACTCCATTCAAGGTACAAATAAACTTCGATATTCCTATATTTGAAGGTCAGATAGATGTATATGGGGTAGAGAAGTGGTTGAATCTACTAGAAGGGTATTTTTCTATCCATAACTTTTTGAATAGAGAAAATATTACTTTTTCTCTCCTCAAAGCCATTCCCCATGTCAAAGATTGGTGGGAAAATTTCTGTGAGAAAAAGGAAACAGAGGAACCCTCATTATTTATAGTAACTACCAAATCAAAATCCTTTAGGGATGCTATTAAGGAACAATACTACCCTATTGGAAGTCATGATGACTTGTATACCAAATGGACCACACTGCGGCAAGAAAGAGACCAAGTAGTGCCAGAGTTCACAAATATCTTCCATATGTTGCGCACCAAGCTAGGTATCAAAGATTCAGAGTGACATATGGTGCTCAAGTATCATGGTGCTCTGCATAGATACATCCAGATTGAAATGGAATTTCTAGACATCTCTTCCTTGGGAGGGACCTACCGATATGTCGTCAAAATTGAGCAGAATATCAAACAAAAGATGCAACAATTTGGGCCCGATAACCCTCACAGAAAAAGCCAAGAAAGGGAAGCTCCAACCCACAAAACAAAGGACATAGAAAATATGGATAGTATCAGGAAAACCAGTCCAAGCCACAAGCAAAGAAGGACACCAGAAATACAAAGAAAGATACCAGGAAGTGGTGCGAATTCCATAAGATCCCTTGGCATAACACTACTGACTGCCACTCAAAGCAGTCATTGGTGGCCGAAGTGAAAGACTCTGAATTAGATGTGGGTTCTAACTCTGAGTTATAACTATAAAAGAGGAGAGATCAATAACACATAACTTAGTGCCATCATTGCTACCACCAAGGTCCAGCCTGATGAACCAGACGAGCAAGAAGAAGGAGAGAGCCTCTTCCATTCACAGATGTGGGTAAAAGACACCCTGCTGCACTTCATCATTGATAGTGGTAGCCAAAAGAGCCTCATCTTAATAGAGGTTATCAAGTGGCTGGCCTTGCTAACAACACCACACCCACAACCCTACACCATTGGATGGCTCTTCCAAGGAAGACATTTCCGCGTCAGCCAACAGTGTCAACTGTCGTATGCTATCAAGCCCTTCAAAGATGAGGTATTGTGTGATGTTTCTCCCCTTGAAGTTTGTGATTTTATTTTAGGCCAACCTTATTTATGGAAATTCCATGTTGTATATGAGTCTAGGCCTTGTAGTGTTATTATTAATTTGAACAAGAAATTGTACAGGATACCCGAGGCAGTCCCACCTAGTGTTATTTCCTTTATCTCTGCCAAGCAATGTAGGAAGGTCATCTCTCATATGGGGAACTTTATCTTCTTTGTGATCCTCTCTCGGAAGGAGTGAAATATCATAGCCACATCCAGGGTCTCTGTGGCCAACCTCTCCACATAATATAAGAAAGTAGATAAGGTCATCGAAGAATACTCGAATATCTTCTCCTCATCTATCGGGGTACCTCTGCACTGTCAGGTCAAGCAACCCATCGATCGGACCCCTGATGCACCATTTCCCAATGGGCTAGTCTATCATTGCTCTATGTTAGAGAATGAGGAGATCAAGTGATAGATCCAATAAATTCTCCACAAGGGGCACATCCATCCTAGCTCATCACCTTGAAGGAGCCCAATTGTGATGGTATAGAAGAAAGATGGAACTTGGTGACTCTACATTGATTACCCAGCCTTGAATAAAATCACACTTAGAAACCAATACCCAATTCCCCAAATCAATGATCTCCTTGATGAACTCATAGGGGCCAAATGCTTTAGCAAGATTGATCTGAAGTCTGGCTACCACTAGGTCTTGATAGAATAGACAGATGTATGGAAGACCACCTTCAAGTCAAAGGAAGGCCTTTTTGAATGGTTGGTCATGCCCTTTGTTTTGAAAAATTATCTAGCTACTTTCATTAGGATGATGAACAATATCTTGCGACCATTCAACAATACTTTTGTAGTGGTGTATCTGGATGACATTCTCATTTACAATAAGTCTTGGGAAGAACACTTGCAACATATTCAACAAGTTCTACACACCCTACGAAAACATAATCTATATGCCAACTTGGAAAAATTCTCCTTCGGTATGGACATGGTCCATTACCTAGGCTACATCATTGATTAGGATGGTGTACATGTGGATCCAACCAATATCCAATTCATCCGTGATTGACCAACCCCAACCACACTCACTGAGCTTTAGAGCTTCTTGGGCCTTGCCAATTTCTACCACAGGTTCATGTTGGGATTCTCCCATATTGCATGGGCCCTCAGCCAAATAACCATGGGTGGTGGTAAGACACAATTTGTGTGGGGCCGGTCCCAACAAAAAGCATTCGATGATTTGAAGTAGTGCTTATGCTCAAACCCAATACTTTCACTACTAGACCTACAAAAACCCTTTGATATTGAAACAGATGCTTCAGACTATGTTGTGGGCATCGTTCTCACTCAACATGACCACCCCATGGCCTATCATAGTGAGATACTATCAGATGTTGTCTGCAAGTACCCTACTTATGACAAAGAAATGCAATCCATTGTATAAGTATGTTGCCAGTGGAGACATTACATTCTTAGGAAGGAGACAATCATCCACAGTGATCATATTCCACTATAGTTCATGCAGACACAAGGAAAATTACATAATGACCACCATCAAAAGTGTTTCACATACTTACAACAATTCCACCTCAACATCAAGTATAAAACAGGAAGCACCAACTGCGTCGCTGATTGCCTCAGTAGACCACCAGTTGTGGAACTCACCATGGTTCTAGACTCTTGCAGCCATGAGGCCTATGGATGGCCCCAACTCTATGAGATAGACCTAGACTTTTCCACCACCTACCAAATGTTAGGTGAAAATGGAGTTGTTGATAGATTCCATCTTCAGGATGGGTTATTGTGTCATCTTGGCCATATCTGCATTCCATCAAGAGAGTGAGCAAATATGATCCGGGAATCCCACTAAAGTTGGGTGGTAGGACACTTCGACATCGAAAAGACAACGACGATGCTACAAAAATGTTTCTACTAGACGAAAATTCGACAGGAGAGGTCAACAAGTATATCAGGTCCTGCACTTCCTGTGCTATTGCCAAACCGACCACTAAGAAACAGAGCTTGTACACCCCTCTTCCTACTCCTGACAGGCCGTGGTAATCCATCTCAATGGACTACATGTCAGGCATCCCATCCACCAAGAGCGGAAATGGCTATGTTTTTGTGGTTGTTGATTGCTTTTCTAAGATGGCGATTCTGGTTGCTTGCAAGAAGAGCATCACAACAAAAGTCACTGCCAAGCTATTCTTTGAATGAGTCTAGGTACATTTTGGAATCCAACAAACCATTGTCTCATATCAGGACAATTGATTTCTCAGCACATTCTGGTATAGTCTCTGGTCACTATTGGACACCAAGCTCACCAAATCCATGACCTTCCACCCCCAGACAGATGGCCAAAACGAGGTCATAAATTGAATGATTGTGCATATCCTGTGCATGTATAATTACAAGCACCCTCACACATGGGATGAGAGTCTTCCCTATGTCCAAAATAGCTACAACCGAGCCCTACATATCTCAACCAAACACAATCCCTTTTAGGTGGAGTTGGGATTCCACTCAATTTCTCCCAACATTGCACTTCCCCTTGCAGTCACCTCGACCAACTCATCTCTTGCTCTATTTGAAGCTGACAAAGCCACCTGATTCATTGAGTGGATCCATCACATCCTCCAACAGGTTCATGATATCCTACATAAGTACAATGACAAGTACAAGTAGCACCATGATCAACATCGGGTGCCACATAAGTTTCAAGTGGGAGAAAAAGTTTGGTTGCACTTGCAGAAAGAACGCCTTACAAGACCCCATCAAAAGATTCTCTCACTCTGTTATGGGTTGTACATGATCACCAAGACTGTGGGGGATAATTATTTTGAGCTCAACATTCCTCCTTTCCTTGGCCTACACCCAATGTTCAACGTGGATCTATTTCGGTTTTTTTTCCCACCATTATTGGACACCTCAGATGTAGTAGAACAACTGACACCAACAAAGCTCAACCCCGACTGCATACAACAAACATCCAATGATAAGATTGCGGACACACACATCAAGGGAACTCGACAACAAAGGATCCAACTTTATTGAGTCGTCAAAGAAGGTGTTGGGGTCCTATAATCATAGGTAACTTGATTTTTCAGCTACTTATTTGGCGTTGCTCCCATGATGAAGACATCTAGCTTGTTGGGCTCAATTGATTCCTTTTCCCCCTCCATTTATTTCGCTCGATCCTTGATCACCCTACCGCACCCTTCATGCCCTCACCCTCCATTTTTTCACCCCTCCACGTTTTTTGTCCCTACATGAATAAAAAAACTTAGGATAGAAAACATTAGGTTAATAATAAGCGGTCGGTGACTTTTTTAATGCTAATTAGCCTAATAAAGTTATTTTAATTATATTACTTTAATAAGATAATTAATAATAAATAAATAATTAGATTAATTATTTATTTATTAATAATTAGTAATTAAGTTAGATTGTTTAAGTTAGTAATTAGGTTAGTATTTTAGAATTAAATATTAATTAAAATTAAATATAAAAATAAT
>ML789640.1:285791-304412 GCA_009831015.1 Picea engelmannii
GGGGTCCAAGTAGGTGGTTTTCCACGTGACAAGTGTCACCGTATGGTGAAATTGGACCCCCCCCCTCCCATTACCACTTACCACTCTAGGGGGGTCCGAAAACCACCTTTCCTCCTGCAAAACTGCCCTCCCAAAAATAAAACCATTTTTTCACCAGTCTAACACTTCGTCTTCCAAGAGATATTCTGGGCAAACGAGAATGAATTTTCAAAATCCGAGAGAGGTTATTTTTCATCACCAGCTGAATAATACAAATTTCTCTCATAATTTACATAGGTGTCAACAGTTGGGAGAATTGAAGCCATCTTTGAGCCCTATTTTTCCTATTTCTGTCATGATTTGCGGGAGCTATTTCGGCAAGTTGGAGATGAATTTGGAAAAACCAAAAGAGGTTTTTGTTCAAAAAATGCTCATATACAAAAACCTCTCCTCGTTTTTACACAAACATCTCATGGTGGGAGAAAATGACACTTTCGTTGACCCTATTTTTGTTTTTCAAAATTTTGAGAAGCAGTGAACTTACAGGTGGCAGAGTTTGTAGGCACAGTTTCAACATCACTCCATATGTACAATGATATGAGACACATATTATCAAAAAATAAGCATGCACCCAATCACCTCTAGATATTCAGGCACATATTTTTCAGAAACATCCACAAGCAGTGGTCAAAGATACCGTAAGTTTAGATTTTTTTGGAGTAATATCATGGTCATTGATGACCAGATCTTTGGAAATAACTTGTATAAATACTTCTGAATTCTAATTATTTTGGATTGATCAATTGGTGACCATGATTCAATTTTGTATCAGATCTCACTGAGCCTTCTGTATTCATCAATTCAATAATACAATCACAACAGTTACAGGATTCATGTGTCAATCTTAGTGGTGATGTTTTTCTTATTCACCGTAATTTGTTTCCAACGTATTTTTTAAGATTATTCATATTCTGAATTTTGAAAAGAGGTTCAAGGAACATAATTTGTTGAGACATACACTTTGTTTCTAGCTTTGACATAATTATCAATGTTTTCTAATAGTTACTTATGCACCGCGAGGCGAGCTAGTAGGTTAGGTTGTCTGCTACCACCTCCTCTCGAGCGGGGTCGGGCATTTCATGCCCCCCACCAAGGATCGATACTAATAAACTATCTTTATTCACTCGCACTACATCATTTAAGTTACTTATCTGGTGGGGGAGGGCGTCACCGCACTCAATGGTTAATTTCAGTATTCTTGATTGCCCTGTTATTGCCTGGTCCTCTCATCTTCTCCTCCAAATCCAAACTCAAACTCAAAGAATTCAACAAGAGTGCCTACCTTTCCCTGTAAGGCTGCTTGTATAACTTGTGTTTGATTTAACCTCAGTGTGTGACTCCATTTCCCAATGGTTCCTCTTCTCTTCCCCTACCCAATTCTTAAAAACAAACCTTATACTTCATAACTAGCCTAACATCCCCTTCAAATAAATCTATATCAGACAGAGAGAGCCCTCTCTGAGTCTTGGAGGGATAGATCCAGGACTCCAAGTGGTTTGATGTTACCTCAGTGATTGCCTCCTCAGCCTTGAGAAAATTACAGAGTGCTAATATAGTGGTGACCATACCGGGGACGAATTTACATCTTCCTCAGAAAGCATATCAAGTTACAGATCTGGTTACTGATGGTGGATAGTGACTAGACATAAGAAGGATGAATCATCCACCTGACGACTCCAAAAAAATTCAAGACAGTGCCAACTCAAAGACTTCACTGGAGGAAGAATCTAACATGACAAAGCAATCTAGGAAGATCATATATTCAACCTCCAATTGCATTCAAGACGTTATAGGTTTTTTCTGTAATTATTTTCTCTCTTATTTTGATCCTGGTTAAGAGTACATTGCGGAAGTTTACATTGATCATTTGCAAATTGATGATCCTCAAAAGTCTAAGCCCAAAGTTGTAGATCATGTACATACTCATACACCTATGCACATCCCAGATACACCCATAGAAATCCCAGTTAGGCACAAGCCTCGTGATTTACCTCCTGAAAAATTTCTCCATATAGATATCTATCTTGATCCTATATATATCTATATGGAGAAATTTTTCATCACAGAGCAACAATCCATTTCCAGGATTTCTGTTTTTTTGTAGGTTTACCAAGCTCCCTATGATGAATACCAAGCTCAAAATCATTTTCAAGTATCCTTAACAGATTCAGTTATGATTTTGGTAAAAAACAATGAAAGAATTAAGGTATCAAATCCAATATTTGATTGGTTATATTGGATATTTCATATTGATGAAGGTCAATCATTCTAAGGTTATAATAGGATATATCTACATAAATAAGATCGTTAGATCAACATCCTTTAAATAATCAGATTTACAATGTGAAAATAAGCTTGCTAAACAAGCATGCTTTTCATTTCAATTCAATGTTGATTTTAAGATTCAATTAAGTTTGGAACATGTGATCAATTGATTTTTAGTTACATAGGATTCATGACAGAAAAGGTTTCAGTTTGGGATTATCCCAATGGATAAAACACTAGTCTATATGCTCAAAGTTTAGTGGTTCTTATCACCTCTTGAAAGAGATGCCATCCGTAGGTGGAGCCTATGTTGGGGTCCTATAATCATAGGTAACTTGATTCTTCAACTAATTATTTGGCGTTTCTCCCGTGATGAAGACATCTGGCTTACTGGGCTCGGTTGATTCCTTTCCCCCCTCCATCCATTTCGCCTGATCCTTCATCACCCTGCCACACCCTTCATGCCCTCACCCTCCAATTAATTAAGTTAGTTTGTTTAAGTTAGTAATTAGGTTAGTATTTTAGAATTAAATATTACTTAAAAAATTAAATATAAAAATAATACATATAATAAGTTAAATAATAAAATAAAACATAAAACATATAAATTAAACAAAACAATAAAACCAAAACCAAAAACAAAAATAAAAACAAAAACAAAAACAAAAATGAAACAAATAAATACAAAACAATAATAAAACATATAAATCCAAAAAAAAATAATAAAAACAAAACATAAAAAAAAAAAACCAAAAAAAATCCTGAGTTTAAAAACCACTTACCTTTTCCTCATGTATTGGACCCCCCCCCTACATCACTCAACGAAAAGGGGGTCTGAGTAGGTGGTTTACCATAGGACAAGTGTTACCATATGGTGAAATCGGACCCCCCCTCCTATTACCAGTTACCACTCTATGGGGCCTGAAAACCACCTTTCCTCCTGCAAAACTGCCCTCCCAAAAATAAAACCATTTTTTGCCAGTCCAACACTTCGTCTTCCGAGAGAGATTCCGGGCAAACGGGAATGAATTTTCAAAATATGAGAGAGAATTATTTTCAAAATGGGTTGAATAACATAAACATCTACTTGAATTTACACATGTGTCAGCAGTTGGGAGAATCAAAGCCATCTTTGAGCCCTATTTTTCAAGCTTCCATTTTTTCCTGTTTCGGTCATGATTTGAGGGAGCTGTTTCAGTGAGCTGGAGATGAATTTGGAAAAACCAAAAGAGGTTTTTGTTCATAACAGGTTCATATACAAAAATATCCCCCCTGTTTTACACAAACATCTCATGGTGAGAGAAAATGACACTTCCGTTGACCCTATTTTTTTAGAATTTTGAGAAGCAGTGGACTTACAGGTGGCGGAGTTCATAGGCACAGTTTCAACATCACTCCAGATGTCAGATGATACAAGACACCTATCAAAAAAATCAACATGCACCCAATCACCTCCAGATATTCAGGAACAATTTTTTCAGAAACATCCACAAGAAGTGGTCAAAGATACAATCAGATTAGATTTTTCTGGAGTAATATCATGATCATTGATGACCAGATATTTGGAAATAACTTGTATAAATAATTATTAATTCGAAGTATTGTGGGTTGATCACTTGGGGACCATGATTTAATTTCATATCAGAGCTCACTGAGCCTTATGTATTCATCAATCCAATAATATAGTCACATCACTTATATGATTTATGTGTCAATCTTGGTGGTGATGTTTTTCTTATTCACTGTAATTTGTTTCCATTGTATTTCTTAAGATTATTCATATTTTGAATTATGAAAAGAGGTTCAAAGAACATAATTTGTTGAGACATACACTTTTTTTCTGGCTTTGACATAATTATCAATTTTTTCTACTCAATGGTTAATTTCAGGATTCTTGATTTTCCTGTTATTGCCCGGTCCTCTCATCTTCTCCTCTAAATCCAAAATCAAACTCAAAGAATCCAACAAGAGTGCCTACCTTTCCCTTTAAGGCTGTCTATAGAACTTGTGTTTGATTGAACCTCAACTTGTGACTCCATTTCCCAATGGTTCCTCTTCTATGCCCATACCCAATTCTTAAAAACAAACCTTATACTTCATAACTAGCTTAACATCCCCTTCAAATAAAGCTATATCAGATAGAGTGATCCTTCTCTGAGTATTGGAGGGATAGATCCAAGAATCCAAGTGTTTTGATGTTACCTCAATGATTTCCTCCTCAGCCTTGGGAAAATTACAAAGTGCTAACAGTAGGGCAACTCCTGCACCAAGGAAAGTGGCTCACCCGGGGCCAAATTCAACAAAAATTTCCTCATATGATGGGATAACTCAACGCAATGGAGACCATTGCTTCCTAAGGAGGGAGGATTGATCCAAGTGGATATTGGTTTCCACCCACCTTTTCCAGCTGGCTCAAAACAACTTTTTAGAAATTTTGGAAATTTACTATTTTTAGCAGTTTTTTGGGTCCTGAACTTTCAGAGCCATTTTGAAGTCCTAAACAACATTTTTTTCAGTATCTTCCGATTGATAAATATCATCATGAAATTTTCATCAACAATTGCAGTCCTCAGATAGATCTTTCCAACATGATATCATACGCCTAAAACAAAGATTGTATGCAAAAGTTACGACCCTGAGAAGTTGATGTACCGACTTACCCAAACAGGGCCCACATAACTTTTGGCACTTCATCTCCTAGGGTTAGGTTTTTTGATGTCTATGGTTTTTGAAACTCCTATTTATTGTAAAAAGGCCTTCATAGCCTCATTGCAATCATCTTCTTGTGAATGAGCACAACTATCACATCTCTTCTCAGAGATAATTCACCACCATTCTAGCAAACTTGTTTTCCACTGCATTTTATAGTTTCAACTTATTTCCTTGTTGAATAGAAAACCAGTTTTACTATATCTCTATTATTTGGTGTTAAGCATCTGTTAATAATCTATAGTCATTTCATTCTACTCATAAAATTTGGATCAATGCTACCCCAAAGCCCATTGACCCACCTGAAGTTGAACCACTCATTTCCCTGCATTCTCTTCTCCCCAAACCATCAAGCTCATTGGATATATTAAGAATAGTAAGGTAATAATCCTAGTTGACAGTGGTAGGACCCACAATTTTATCCATCATCGCATTGCCCATGAAACCAATTTATATATTCATGTTGTCAATAACTTTCAAATCATGATAGAAAATGGTGGGTCCATGAAATGTGGTGGGCATTGTGAAAATGTACATCTTCAGATTAGATATTACCACCTGAAATATCACATGTTTTCCATCGAAATGGGTGGGTGTGACATTGTGCTAGGTGATGAATGGTTACGCACTTTGGGTTCCATTCTTATGGATTTTAATGAATTAACCATGAAATTCCAACAAGAGGGACAAAGGTATCACTTCCAAGGTCTCACAACTGGTTCTCCTGAGATCATCAGTTCCCATTGCATGGAAAAACTCCTCAAGAAATGCCACTTTGATATTATTGCTGATCTCCATTCTATTCACGTGGTTGAGAAAACCTCTATGCATACTGACCTCCAAACTGTTCTCTCCAAACACCAAGATGTTTTTTCCACTCCTCAGGGACTTCCACCTTCTCGTGGTGTTCATGATCATTCCATACCCCTTGTTCCTGGAAGTCTTCCTCCCAATGTTCTCCCTTATCGTCATCCCTTTTCCCAAAAGA
Organism: Picea engelmannii; assembly: GCA_009831015.1. Taxonomy (NCBI): domain Eukaryota; kingdom Viridiplantae; phylum Streptophyta; class Pinopsida; order Pinales; family Pinaceae; genus Picea; species Picea engelmannii. The sequence goes on from ML789640.1 coordinate 291,793, forward strand.
ATGAAATTGAGAAAATTGTGTAGGAATTGCTCCAAGTGGGTGTTATCCGCCCCAATACTAGACCTTATTCTTCTCCTATGGTCATGGTACTTAATAAATAAGGTACTTGGCATATGTTTCCTGACTTCTGTGCCCTCAATAAACTAACCATCAAGGACAAGTTTCCCATTCCTGTCATTGATGATCTCTTGGATGAGTTGAGTGGTGCTCAATATTTCACCAAACTTGATTTGTGTTCAGGATATCACGAGATTCGTATGCAAGACACTGACATCCCTAAGACTGCTCTTCAAACTCATGAGGGTCACTATGAGTTCTTTGTCATGCCATTTGGATGATGTAATTCTCCATCCACCTTATCAAGCCTCATGAATCATGTCTTCCTTCCTTTTCTCCATCATTTTGTCTTAGTTTTCTTTGATGATATTCTCATCTACAATAAAACTTGGCAATCCCATCTTTCCCATGTGGATCAGGTTCTTCATCTACTCTCTCAACATCAACTTTTCCTCAAACACTCTAAATGTTCTTTGGTGCCTCAGAAGTTGGGTCATGTTGTTGGCAAGGCTGGTATCTGGGTGGATCCTAAGAAGATTAAATCCATGTAGGATTGGCCTCACCCAAAGACCATCAAAATATTGAGTGGTTTTCTGTTTTTAACAGGATATTATCGTAAGTTTGTTTAGAATTATGGCAATATTGTGACACCTCTCATTGTTCTACTTAAAAATAATTCTTTCACTTGGACTCCTATAGCTGATCAGGACTTTCAAGAATTGAAGGAGGCTATGTGCACTTCTCTGGTCTTGGCCCTTCCTGATTTCAAAAATACCTTTTTCTTGGACCGTGATTCCTCCAAGAGAGGAATTGGAGCAGTCCTTATGCAAAAGGGAAGACCTTTGACCTTTACCAACAAACAATTGTCAGACCGCCATTTGGGACAATCAATATATGAAAAGGAAATGTTGTCTATTCTGCATGTAGTATATCTCTAGCTCCCTCATCTCTTGGGAAAACATTTCCAAATTAAGACGGATCATCAAAGCCTCCAGTATTTTCTGGAGCAATGACCTTCCTCTCCAAAGAAACAAAAATGTATAACTAAGCTCTTTGGATATGATTATGAGATCATTTACAAAAAATGAAAAGAAAATGTGGTCTCTGATGCTCTTTCTCGAAAATATGAAGATGAAGGGTCCCTTTTCTCCCTATCCTTCATTGTCCCATATTGGCTCCAAGATGTTTTCTAGGAATGGATACAAGATCCTAAAATTTCACACCTAATCCAAAAGTTGCAATACAATTCTCCAGTTTCCCCAGGGTACTCTTGGAACAATGATGAGATTCACTACAAAGGCCATTTGTATTTAAGTAAATAGTCACAACATAAATCCATGGTGATTTCTGAGCTTCATGCTACTCCCACAGCTTGGCACTCATGGTTTACCAAAACCTATGACAGGTTAAACATTTTTTTCTGGGATGCTATGAAAAAGGACGTTCACACTTTTGTGGCCGAATGTGATGTTTTTCAATGTAAAAAGGGAGAAACAATCAAAGCCCCTGACACACTTCAACCGATTCCAATTCCACCCACTATTTGGAGATACATTTATGTGGATTTCATTGTGGGGTTACCTAAATCAAGAAATAAGTTAGTCATCATGGTGGTAGTTGATTGTCTTTCCAAGTATGCTCATTTATGTGCTCTACCACATCCATTTACTGCATCCACTGTGGCTCAACTTTTCATGGATCATGTCTTCAAGCTTCATGGCATGACTCATTCTATTGTTTCTGATCGATACCCCACTTTCACCATCAATTTTTGGCAAGAACTGTTCATGATACAAGGCACCCAATTGCATCTCAACACAACCTATCATCCCCAGAATGATGGTCAAAATGAAGTTGTCAATAAGTGTTTTGAGACTTATTTGAGGTGTTTTTCCTCTGAATGGAAAAATCAATGGGCTCAATGGTTACTATTAGCTGAATGGTGGTACAACACTTCTTACATACCGCTACTTGCATGACTCCTTTTGAAGCAATATATGGAAAATAGCCACCTTTCATTCTCTCCTACATGCCAGGTGTCTAAAGGTTCAGGGGTTGACCAAATGCTTATAGTTTGAGATGATATTAGTCATACCCTCAAAGAGAATTTGGTTATGGCTTAGAATTACATGAAGAAACAAGTTGATCAAGGTCACTTAGAACGTCAATTTGTTGAGGGTGACCATCTATTTCTTCGCCTGCAACCTTATAAACAAACTCCACTCAAATATGAACATTGTCAGAAACTAGCACCCAAATTTTATGGTTCTTATACAGTTCTCAATCATGTGGGACATGTTTCCTATCATTTAGCTTTGCCTAGTTCTTCTAAGCTCCATCCTTTTCTTCATTTCTCCTGCTTAAAGAAGGTGATTGACACTAAGTGCCAAACTTAAACTAGCCTTCCCAAATTGGATGAAGAAGGATCCATATGGTTGTAGACACAAGACATTTTGGACTAGGGTGAGTGTCGTCTTCATCAACGCACCATGAAGGAAGTGTTAGTTCAGTAGAAAGATACAACTCCAACTGATGCCACCTGGGAGCCAACTAGCATTCTACAACAATTTCCTCATCTCAAGCCTTGAGGACATGACTGATTTTAAGGGGGAGGGCATGTTAGATACCTAACCTCTCAAGTGGGTAGAATAATATATTTCCATGTAATAAAGGTCAATATTAATAAGGCATAGAAATAAGGAGGAATAATCAATTATAAGAATACCTAATAGAAGCTTTCACTTCTAGAAGGATCTTCCTCTAGATTGTTCTTTTGGATAGATATATTTAGTATAAATAAGAGTAGAGGGCATGCAAATTTTTGTCTTGGATATTATTGCAATAGAGCTATGATATGTTGGAGGTTTCTCCCTCGAAGAGGCAAGTGAACATTTCTCTCAGTAATCAAAGTGCTCTTTCTCATGTTATTCTGGTATTATTGTGGTATTGTTCTAGTTATATAATTGTTTCTTTGCCATTTCTAGCTAATTATTTCTGTTCTGCATACTATTTTATAATTGGAACACTACAATATCACTTGAAATTATGATGGTAAATTGAAAGCAATGTTATCAATTAATTCTATGCAACTAGCGAAGGAGGCATATGTTCATCCTTACAATATTCTAGAGATTGGCTATGCAAGTCAAGTTTGAGGCTGGTTGGAAAAGAGAAGAGAAGAGTGCAAGAAACCTCAAGTACTAAAGTATTCAATCATGAAAGGGATGAAGTAGTTCAGTTTAAAAATTAAATGGATGTTGAAGATACAACATCTATAAGACAACATGATTGGAATTATAATTTATCCTAGTATGAGTTGGGATAGATGGATCTAGGAAATAAATAAAAGATGAAGGTTAATATCAACTTAGTGTTGGGATAGAAATGCAAAGGAAACCAAGAGTGATTTGGCTAGAAAGTGCTCAGGTCATAAATAACCATGTACAATGATTACAATGAGAGCACAAGAAGATTCATGAATTCAGAAGAATTGAATATTGTTGGGATCAACAAGAAAAGTGATACAGGGAGAAAGAAGTTGCTGCAATTACTGTAGCAACAATTATGTTATGGCTAATTGGAAAACCATAAAGAGAGAATTATTTCATATTTGCAAGTGTTGTGGATGACATTGTTGCATATGGAAGGAAGAAACATGAAACTAAAGTACTAATTATAATAATGATAAAAGAGGCATGAAAGCTTCTACTGTCATTAGCTAATCAGGTAGCATCAAATTCGTTCAATGGAAGCTATGCAGGTAAGTATTTCCCTTTTGAAATTATGTTGCATAATTGCCAAAGGGAAATTCAAGTAATAATTTCCCCAGATTGAACTCTTATAACACATAGTATGGTATTTTTTAAGTGCATTAACATGAATAAGATACCACTAGGTGTGGTAACGGATAAATTATTGTAATAGTTGTCAAAGATTCTTAGATTTTGAATGCACACACTGATATCGTAGCAAGTCATGTTAATTTGGTTATGAGGTAATAACCAAAGAAATAAAAGATAAAAATTATTACAGAAATGGATGCCAATAATGCTAGTCATGTATGAGACTATGACATGGTTGGATATGAAAAATTATGGATATGGAAAGGTTACGTTGATCCAGGTGGATATTGATGGCCACCCACATGTTCCAATTGGCTCCTTTTGTTAGTTTTTAGTTCAACACGTTCTTCTGTGCTTTCTTGTAATTGTGGGTTCTACATTTCTGGGGTTGTTTGAAGCCCTACACATATTCCATATGGATACTAGTGGCCTCCCACCTAATCCAAATGGATTATTTTGTATGTTTTCATGTCAACGCATCTTGTTGTACTTCCAGGTCCGTTTTGGGTCCCTAAACATTAATTTATTTTATTTTATTTTATTTTTTATCTCACCACAATAAAACTATAGATGGAGTCAGTGTTTGATGGAAAAATGTGTAGTTCTATGAATACCTTTCCAATGTTCTATCACACACCTAAAACAAATATCATATGCAAAAGTTATGACCCTGAGAAGTTAATGTACTAACTTACCCAAACAGGGCCCACATGAATTTTGGCGTTTCACCTCCTAGGGTTAGGTTTTTGAATGTCTAGGGTTTTGGAATTTCTGTTTAACATAAAAAATGCCTTCAAAGCCTCACTGTAATCATCTTCTTGTGAATGAGCATAATTGTCACATCTCTTCTTAGAGATAAAGCTGCCACCATTCTAGCGAGTTTTTCACTCTGTATTTTTACAATCTCTTACAATTCTTTCATTAATAGAAATAAAGTATTCCTGTATTTCTCTATTTCTGGAAATTTTTATGAGTGTTTCATCGTAATATATTTGATTTCATTTTGTTCCAAACATAATCTAGATTAGTGGTATCAGAGTAGGCTGCTCTTGATCGTTTTTCAATGCATGTCCCTGACAAGGTCCGAGTATAGCCAGTTGGGTCTCGAGTTTTTCTCTCTTGAGGAAAATCACTCTCGCATGCCCAAGAAACCATCGATGGCAGTAGAAAATAAAGATGGTGGAGCATAAGATTCTATTAACTTGTTTCTTGAGAAAGCTCTCACATGACAGAGGGACAAAATGATGGAGAATTTTGCACACATCCTTCAATGCCTTCCGATAGAAACGAACAAATCTTCATCAAGCGACCATTTTGGAGGAATCTCTCGCTTCAAGGTAGAATTTAATTTTGATATTCCCATATTTGAAGGTCAGATAGATGCGAATGAACTACAAAATGGTCAAATCTATTAGAAGGTTATTTCTTTGTTTAACATTTTTCTAGTAGGGAAAAGATCACCTTCATACTCCTCAAGGCTCTCCCCCATGTCAAACATCGGTGGGAATCTTACTCGGAGAAACGTTCCATAGAGGAATCCAGAATATATGGGGTTGAGCCCACTTGGGTTTTTTTTGTGGATGCAGTCAAAGAACAGTATTGTCCTATTGATAAAAATGAATACCAGTACATGAGATGGACCACACTGTGGCAAGAGAAGAGACAAACAGTGCCGAAGTTCACAAATAATTTTCATACCTTACACACCAAGCTGGGTATCAAAGAATCTGAGTGACATCTAGTTCTGAAATATCGTGGGGCTCTACATAGGTATATCCAAACAGAAATGGATTTCCTAAACATCTCATCATTAGGCGATGCCTATTGATATGTTGTCAAAATTGAGCAGAAATTTAGGCAGGAGAACAAATGGGAATTCAGGTCTGTAGATTTTCTACAACCAAAGCATGGTAAGGGCAACCCTAACCAACAACCTCTAGACAACTATTCCAAGAGACAAGACAATAAGGGTAAATTAAAGACAAAGAATGACACTGGGAAGTGGTGTGACTTCCACACAATCTCTTGGCACAACACCGATGAATTCCGCTCGAAACAATCCTTGCTAGTTGAGGTCAAAGACACAGAGCCAAACCCTGATTCAAATTATGATCCATAAAATATTGAAAACAAACAGATCATTGACGCAGACCCCACTACCACTGTTGAGATCACAACAATTCAACGAGAAGAACCAGTAGATCCTGAGGAGGGGGAGCACCTCTTCCATTCACAGATGTGGGTGAAGGGGACCCTATTGCATTTCATTGTTGACAATGGTAGCCATAAGAACCTCATCTAAGCTAAGGCTGTCAAACATTTGGGTTTGTCGACAACACCACACCTGCATCCTTACAACATCGGTTGGCATCACCAAGGATGAGATCTTCGTGTCAGCCAATAGTGTCGCCTGTCCTATGGCATCAATACCTTAAAGGACGATGTAATGTGTGATATTTCCCCTCTTGATTTCCATGATATGGTTTTTGGCCAACCATATATGTGGATAAATCATGTTGTCTAGGAGTCTAGACCCCGTAGTGTCATTATTACTTTGGGAGATTGGCTCTAAAGGATACTAGAGATAGTTCTGACTATTGCTCCACCAAAACAGTGCCACAAGGTAATCTCTCATACTACAAAATCCATCCTCTTCACAGTCTATTCAAAGGATGCACAAAATACCACTACAACCACTTCAGCCTCAACACCTTCTATCCAATAAAAACAGATTGTTTCTTCACCTGCAATGGTTCCTACACAATGCCCCGTCAAACCCAAAGACAACATATTGGTGGAGCATATTCAACCTTGCCAACAATAGGCTTGTGAAATTCTTCCATAGACCAAGCAATATAAATTCTCCAACAAAGAACATAACTCACCAAGATTCAAATTCAGAAAATGCTTTCCTCTCTTCCCTGGGCACTCGATGCAATGGAGACCATTGCTTCCTAAGGGAGGAGGATTGATCTATGTGGATATTGGTGGCCACCCACCTGTTCCAACTAGATCATTTTATCAGTTTTTAGTTCAAAACATTCTTCTGTACTTGTAATTGTGGGTTCTACACTTCCGGGGATGTCTGAAGCCCTACACATATTCAAGGTGGATATTGGTGGCATCCCACCTAATCCAATTGGCTTATTTTATATGTTTTCATGTCAACACATCTTGTTGTACTTCCAGGGCCGTTTTGGGGCCCTAAACATTGTTTTTTTGGTTCTCTATAAGGCTTGTCCATACAAAGCCTTATAAAAGATAAATCTAGATATAGAAATGCTATCATAATTTCTTCTTTATTCACTATTCAACATAATATCAATAAACTATTCATCATAATAACAATGTTCAACATAATTAAAAATGAGCAACATGATAATGAACAACATGCTCAACATAATAATAATGAACAATATAACAATAATGAACAACAACATAATAATGATGATAATAAAATGTATCTACCTCAAACTGATGTTGTTCTGAAGCTCTACCCAAAGTGAAGCTCTACCCAAACTGAATAACCTCCCATCTAGCTAGGAACATCTCATCCGGCTCCCTAGCCCCAAGATTCCTTACAGTTTCTTGGCCCCTGAGCCCAAAATTCCTAGCAACACGGGACTCTATGAAAGTCCTCAAGCAAGATGCAAGTAAAACCATTAATACAGATGCAATCCAAATTGTTCCTCCCTTCACCTTCTCCCCCTCATCAATTAAAAATATCTTAACCAAAAAGAATTCCCCCTTCCCGAGTCCTCCCCCTTGCCTTATCTCCTTCTCCTCCCTTATCCAATCGCCTTATCCCCCCATTAAACCTCAAACACCTTATCCCCCCCCATAAATGGGTCCATCTACCAATACAATTATATTATAAAATAATTATTCAAAAAAAATATAAATTAATAATTTTTTTTTAAAGCTAATATTTATTAAACAAATATTTAATCATGATAATTAAATAATTAATTAGGGTTGTTACATACACCCACCCTTCAAGAAACTTCATCCCAAAGTTAAATTAATTTATAATACAAGGGAAATGACACATGGTTCACACATTCATATCCAATAAACAACATTATCGGTAAGTAAGCCAAGAAAAACTCATACATACTAGTGTACATGTGCAAGAAATGCATGTGTAGCTACCACATACAAGTCTCACGCATGTACTAATGAAAATAACTATCACCTCTATAGTAATTCTTGTATGCATCCAATCCAATCAACAAGACTATTCATTTCATAAAATACAATAAACCAATTAAATGTTTGTGAAATCCCTTAATTACAATAATCTATCTCAACAACATTTATTTAGACAATTGTAGTTCAGTTAAGTAATTATGAATATATATATATATATATATATATTTTTTTTTTCTTTTCAGAAGGGAAAACAATAAATTCCACCTTAAGGCAAATATCCATACACTCTCAACTATTTCTATTCATCCTTCCTCCCTAACTTACTTTCCATCTTCCATTCCTATCTTTCCTCTACTGGACTATCTTGGAGTGTCAACTATATTGACCTAACTCCAAATGGAACCCGTAAGTAGAAGTGCCACTATGTTGACCAAGCTTCCCTAGCAGGCAACTGACAGACATCATCACACGTCTAGGGGAGCGTGAGATAACACTGTCCTCCCATGACTCCAGGTTTTAGAGGATAAACGGTAGGAAATGCCTCCACCCCTCCTAATAGGACTAGGGTCCGCATCCTACAATGGAATATACAATGGCACTGTGTTGTTGGGAATTTTGTCATCATTTATTTAGTTTTAGGTAGTCTCACCACTTGAAATCCTACACTGGTCCACATATCATAGCAATGCATTCGAACCAATATAATTTCACATACAAAGATTCATACCATATTGTTTCTCAGTCAGTGTTCATGACATCCACTTTTATTACCATTATCCCTTGGCTATTTCATAGCCCATTGACTTGTAGATTAATCTATAACACAAAATCATACATATCTATGCATTATCATCATGTAAATGCATACAAACATAATCTCAATTCAGTATCCATGTACCAACAACTTTAAATGTCAAAATTTTCAAGTTAGAAATGAATCTCATAATATCCCCATAATTCAATTGACATTACCCGTTCATAGAATTTTCAGTTACATAATAGATTGCATCATAACCATCATCATTCACATAACTTTAAACATTCATAGAATTTACATTCACATAATAGATCACATCATATCCATCATCATTCAAATAACGTTTAAACATTCATAAAATTTACATTCACATAATAGATCGCATCAAATCCATCATCATTCAAACAACAGATCCTTATAAAACATAAATCTAGATATAGAAAAGCTATCATAATTTCTTCTTTATTTACTATTCAACATAATAACAATACACTATTCAGTATAATAACAATTCAGCATAATAACAATGTTCAGCAGAATTAAAAATGAGTAGCATGATAATGAACAACATGTTCATCATAATAATAATGAACAATATAATAATAATGAACAACAACATAATAATGATGATAATAAAATATATCTACCTCAAACTGATGCTGTTCTAAAGATCTGCCCAAACTGAAGCTCTTCCCAAGCTGATTAACCTCCCAGCCAGCTAGGAACAACCTATCTGGCTCCCTAGCCCCATGATTCCTTATGGTTTCCTGGCCCCTGAGCCCAAAAGTCTTAGCAACATGTGCCTCTGTGAGAGTCCTCAAGCAAGCTGCAAGTAAAACTAGTAATACAGATGCAGTCCAAACTGTTCCTCCCTTCACCTTCTCCCTCTCATCAATTAAAAATATCTTAACCAAAAAGAGCTCCCCCTTCCCGAGTCCTCCCCCTTGCCTTATCTGCTTCTCCTCCCTTATCCAACCACCTTATCCCCCCATTAAACCTCAACCACCTTATCCCCCCCCATAAATGGGTCCATCTACCAATACAATTATATTATAAAATAAGTCTTAAAAAAAAAGTCTAAATTAATAATTAATTAATTTTTTTTTAAACTAATATTTATTAAACAAATATTTAATCATGATAATTAAATAATTAATTAGGGTTTTTACACTATCCATAGTCAAACTATAGGTGAAGTCAGATTTTGATGATATAATGTGAATTTCTCTGAAATACCTTTCCAATGGGATATCACGAGCCTAAAACGAATATTGTATGCAAACATTATGACCCCAGGAAGCTAATGTACTAACTTACTCAAACAGGGCCCACCTAACTTTTGGCATTTCACCTCCTAGGGTTAGGTTTTTGGATGTCTAGGGTTTTGGAATTCCTATTTAACATAAAATAGGCCTTCATAGCCTCATTGTAATCATCTTCTTATGAATGAGTGTAGCTGTCACATCTCTTTTCAGAGATAAAGCTACCACCATTCTAGTGAGTTGTGCACTTTGTATTTTTATAGTCTCTTACAATTCTTTCATTAATAGAAATCAAGTATTGATGTATTTCTTTGTTTCTGGAAATTTTCATTAGTGTTTCATCACAATATCTATGCTTTCATTTTATTCAAAACATAATTTGGATCAGTGGTATCAGAGTAGGTTTCTCTTGATCGTTTTTTAGTGCATGTCCCCGACGAAGTCCTAGTATAGCTAGTTGGGTCTCAGATTTTTCTCTCTTGAGGAAAATCACACTCACACACCCAAGAAAACCTCGATGGTGGTAGAAAATAAAGATGATAGAGCAGACTATTCTATTAACCTGTTGCTTGAGCAAGCTCTCGCGTGATAGAGGGATGAAATGATGGAGAATTTTGCACACATCCTTCAACGCCTACCAATAGAAACATGCACATGTTCATCAAGTGACCATTTTGGAGGAACCTCTCCCTTCAAGGTACAAGTTAATTTTGATATTCCCATGTTTGAAGGTCAGATAGATGCGGATGCCCTAAAAAATGGTCAAATCTATTAGAAGGTTATTTATCTTTTCAAAAATTTTCCGACAGGGAAAATATCACCTTCGTACTCCTCAAGGCTCTCCCCCATGTCAAACATTGGTGGGAAAATTGCTGGGAGAAAATTTCCACAAAGGAATCCATAATATATGGGATCGAGCCCACCTGGGATTGTTTTATGGATGTGGTTAAATAATAATACTATCCTGTTGTTAACTATGAAGACCGATACATGAGATGAACCACAATGCGGTAAGAGAAGAGCCAAATAGTGCTAGAGTTCACAAATAATTTTCATACCTTGTGCACCAAGCTAGGTATAAAAGAATCCAAGCGGAATTTGGTTATGAAATAACATGGGGATCTTCATAGGTACATCCAAACCGAAATGGATTTCCTAAACATGTCATCATTAGGAGCTACCTATCGATATGCTGTCAAAATCGAGTAGAAATTTAGGCACTAGAACAAATTGGAATTTAGGTCTGCAAATATGCTACAACCAAAGCATGATAAGGAAGACCCTAACCAACAACCTTCAGACAAACAGTCCAAGACACATGACAAGAAGGGTAAAGGAAAGATGAATAATGACACTGGGAAGTGGTGTGACTTCCACAAAACCCCTTGGCACAACACCGATGAATGTCGCTCGAAACATTCATTGGTGGCCGAGGTCAAAGACACAGAGCCAAAACCTGATTCAAAATCTAATCCAGAAAATATTGAAAATAGAAAGATCATTGACGCAAACCCCACTGCCACTGTCGCGACTACAAAAATTAAACCAGAAGAACCAGTAGACCCTGAAGAGGGGGAGCGCCTATTCCATTCACATATGTGGGTGAAGGGGACCCCATTGCAATTCATTATTGAAAATGGAATCCAAAATAAACTCATCTAAGCTAAGGACATCAAACAATTGGGGTTGTCGACAACACCACACCCGCAACCATACAACATCAGTTGGTTTCATCAAGGACGAGATCTCCATGTTAGCCAATAGTACCACCTGTCCTATGACATCCAACCCTTTAAGGATCAGGTAATGTGTGATGTTTCCCCTCTTGATGTCTGTAATGTGGTTTTGGGCCAACCATATATGTGGAGACGTCATTTTTTCTACGAGTCTAGACCCTGTAGTGTCATTATTACTTTGGGAGGTCATCTCTATAGGATACTAGAGGTAATTTCGACTACTGCTCCACAAAAAAGTGCCGCAAGGTAATCTCTCATACTGCAAAATTCATCCTTTTCACAGTTTGTTCAAAGGATGCATAGAAGACTGCTACAACCTCAACACCTTCTATCCAAAAAAAACATATTGCTTCTTCACCTTCAATGGTGCCTACACAATGCTCCATCAAACCTAGAGACAACATATTGGTGGAGCATATTCAACCCTACCAACAATAGGCTTGTGACAGTCTTCCGTAGACCAAGCAACATAAATTCTACAACAAAGCACACAACTCACCAAGATTCAACTTCAGAAAATGATTTCCTCTCTTCCTTGGGCACTCAATGCAATGGATACTATTGCTTCCTAATGAGGGGGATTGATCCAGGTGGATATTGGTGGTCACCCACCTATTCCAACTAGATCCTTTTATCAGTTTTTAGTTCAACACATTCTTCGATATTTCCTTGTAATTGTGGGTTCTACACTTCTGGGGCTTTCTGAAGCCCTAAAAATCTTCCAGGTGGATATTGGTGGCCTCCCACCTAATCCAACTGGCTTATTTTGTATGTTTTCATGTCAACACATCTTGTTATACTTCCAGGGCCATTT